>JAUTBT010008930.1:0-25002 GCA_032361225.1 Lepetodrilus schrolli
TTACGTGATAAGAGAGTAATGAAAGGGAGATAATATTTCAAGGGGAGATAACACATTTCTGAGAAGGACTATACTGTGTCCATGTCCATGTTCTATCTACAGCATGATATTCATGGCTTAGCACCAACAGCCTGTGGAAATCTGGCCTAGTGCAAGCAGGGCATGTACATACAAACATGCCAGCCATGATATGAGTGAAAGAATCCTGAACGAGGCTCCGAAATTTTCAACCAACCAACTCAACACCAGTTTGTCAGATGTCAGTTGTATATTTGACAACAATGTGTGTTAGATATTTACGTGAAGAGATTCCTGTTGGTCTCGGAGCTTCTCCAAATGATTCCGGCGTTTTCGCTCTTCTGCTTGGAAAGTCAGAGAATTGTGGTATTCCTTCTGTTTATTGATGTCCACTTTCTGCAATACAGGTGAGAATAGTTCACATGATCACAGGCATTAGTTGATTATTAACGTGAGGTTTGCACAGGACCAATGTATATGATATTACTATGACATGATTACGACATTGAGAGAGAAAGCGAGCTACGTCCTGTGGATTATGCTCCAACACATTAATAATAAGGTAATGAATTCCTAAAATAACAACAACTGTTCACAAACTTGTCTTCAAAAATAAATAAGCATATTGGGCTTCACATAAATACAATATTTTACACATGTAATCATCACATTCATTTAACAATACGATTTGTTACATGCTACCAATTTGACATAATTGTCCTGCTCAACTACTTCGGGACCTAAGCCTAGCCAAGTTCTCTGATTGGTTGATATTTTAATTATATTAATAGAAATTCATCCAAGCCTCACCAATCAAAAACGAAGTTCCGAATAGCAATATCTCCCAGGATGTTAAGTAGGCATAATGGCCCGGGTTTCGCGGATGATGCATGCATAAAACAAGGCTAATGTTGTCATATTGCTACAGGATAGGAAAACCAGACTACATTACAACCTTTTAATGAACCACAGGCCTTTGCCTTACAACATATACCTAACATTTGACACCCGCCCCCCTGCCCCCCAAAAAAACCCAAATGAGACTAAAGGAAACTAACAGACACTCCAGGACCTGAGATTATGAAACTTTTTAAAGTATGATTTCATTCTCTACTCATTTGCTCACAAATCCCCATATAACATTTAAGTTTGAGCATGGAATTTCATTCGAAATGTGTCGTAACCTTGGGGCCAGGTAAACAAAGAAGACATATCCTGACCTCCTTGTCTGTCACGTAGTTCCCAAGGTGTTGGTTCATCAGCACCCCGGTGACAGTGTCTCTTCGTGGTTTCCCGACTTTCCCTGCTGCCAACAGCTCACCAAGGTCGCCAGGCTAGAAATAGCATTGAGTTATCAACAGGACCTCCTCTAAACATGGATGTCCACTACAATGGCATCATTGTGAATTGTTTGTCAGAATTCCTCAATTTAACAATGAACAGTGTTGAGATCTGTAGGAATTCCTTAAGATTAATAACAGACTTTTTCAAGATAACAAAGGACTTGAGATATCTGTAGGATAGAACAGAATTCTCAAGAGCAGAATTCTCAAGAACAGAATTCTCAAGAACAGAATTCTCAAGAACAGAATTCTCAAGAGCAGAATTCATCCAGATAAAAACAGCCATGATATATCTGTAGGAATTCTCAAGACAACAACTGATGAGATATCTATAGGAATTCCTTGAGATATCCACATATATGTGTACACCATCCATAACCACAGATGGAGAAGTAACACATGCATGTGGTTTTATGCTCTACATAATAACAGACTTGAAGCATTGAAGAAATCAAAGGTTGTGATATTATATATAGTATAATATACTTACTGGTGCTTTGCGTTCTTCCTCGTCAAGCTGCTTGTGTCTCTTCTGTTCATCTGAGATGTCGCCTACAAGAAAAATTATAGCAGACTTTTATTTCTGATCATTGGATGACATTAAATGTTTAATCCCAGTGGAGGAGAATGACTGTCCTTAGGATTTATTGAAACTAATGTTTCTCAAATATATATTCACTGTAGTAAACTACACAGTCTATTCATTATTAATTTACTAAAGATATACATGTAGTAACAGAATAAAAATGTCAAATAATGGAAGTAAATATTGGCTGTAGAGGTTGCATATGTATAGTCAACCTCACCATATTACTGGCTATCCTACTAGCACAAGATTCAATACTTACGAAGATCGTTATTGTACTGTACTTGCATTCGTGTTTTCCGTATTCTTTCTGCAGAAGATATCTGTCAAAGTGAAAAGACATGGGAAACTAAAATCTGCAAAAATACAAGTGGGTCTATATCCAGGTGCAGCTACATACTGGAGTGATCAAAACCAAGCGATACTACTGGGTCAGTATACATGTGAAACGTGACATAATATGGTAGATCATTACACAAATAAGTGTGTGTTTTTTGCATATGGTGTCATTAGATCATGTTTATGATGTCATTGTTTTTTTGTGCATGATGTTTCACTCACTACCAACCCAATTTCCATAATCTTTAGTAGTTAATTAAAATATTGTTTCTTGTTTATGTAATTGGTGTGTGTATGATGTCAATATTTATTGCATGTTATTTCACTCTCTACTGACCTGTTTTCCATAAACCTTTCTGACATGTGCATAATCATTGTCTTTTTGTGGATGATGTCATTACTTTTTGTGTGTGCTGTCACTAGTTTATGGTTATGATGTCATTGTTTCTTGTGTATGTTGTTTCACTCACTTCTGACCCAAGTTTTCCGTAGACTTGGGTCACGACTCGTCCCTCGCGGTCCTTCTGTGGTGCCCCACCACCTTGACGTCCGAAGTTGGAGAAATAGTCATCTTCTTCATGCATCCAGATCCTGCGGTTCCTCCCTCCCACTGGGTGGGGTCTCTCCATCTGCATCTGGCTGGGCATGACCTCTTTAATTGTTGAGACTGGAAAAATGAACAGAGAATGATTAAGCAACATAGATAAATTAATGATTCACATGCTCTATTCAAAAGTATCAGAAATTATTACTGTAAAAAAGAAAATTTAAATCGTAAAATTAAATACTGAATTGTCATGATACATGTATATTGTAAAATGTTCATAATTGTAATTTTAAGGACTCAAAATATTTGTAACAGTGATAATTTCTTATACATGTATCTCAACTCGTATAATAGTAAACATATAGGCATTATTATTATTATGAAGACTGTTAATTCATCATGAGAGAAAATAATAATGTATATTTGAAATGGATAATATACTAATACAACCTGTTGTCAATAAATATTTCTATTTAGCAAAATATTTAAGGAAAATGTGCTAAAATTAAAAGGAAAGATTAGAGTAACATACAGGAGCTTACAACAAGATATGTATTTCCTGATTATCAGTATGCTAATTAATACTAATGAAAAATAGTCTAAAAATAGCAATACATGTACTACCAAAAATAATTCACAATAACAGTAAACATAATCACAATAACAGTTAAAATTTCCATTGTTTATGATCCTAAATGACACAACGTACAATAAATATTTTAACATAAATGATTAAAAATAATAAAATAACCTTGACTGAGTGTGAAAATACTATTATGTGCACATCTAGTTTGGTAAAATGCTAAAAACATACAAAACAGTAATAAAAGTATAACAAAAGAATTAATATAATGTGTACAACGAAACAGTATTCTCATGCAGGGTGGATTATGGGGTTGAACCATATATTGTGAATAAAGATTCAAATGTTAAAATAACAAACAACACAAACTTTTACCAAGGTTACGAGATACAAATCATGTAGAAAGAAATTGAGTGCAGACCATAAATGGCAATGTAATGTATTCCTATATCCCTCAGGAAATGCTTGAAATGACAATTTGGGTTGTATACTCCCCATGGAGTTGAGACGGTAAAATGAGTGTACAAGCTGAACTGAACACCATTGGCACAACATAAATACACATTGCTATTATCATTATTATTATTATTATTATGATTAACGTTTGTGCATGTATCGACATGTTCACCAGTTAAATCATGACATTCTCTCTTAACTGTCTCATTGATGGATGGAGGAATTAATCGTACATTGCCAACATATCATAATAAACTGGGTGCAAAAGGTACAACAAAGAATTGTTCACATTTCACATTTGTATCCTGGCCATCACTGGTTATGCTGCCATTAGTTTTTAATGCATATGTTTGTAAATAGCATAAACAGACAGATGTAACAAATAACTAAAAAACTAATTTAAGTGTGCATGTGGCATTTTTTGTATCCTCATTATGGGGCCTTGGAAAATAACATTTCATCAAAATGAATGTTGAAATGTTTGTTTGTACTTACAATGCACTTTTTGTACTGAAATGTTAATTTCTAATTATTTCAATTTGGTTGTCTGGATGCTGGACTTATATTTTATATGTGGGTGAATATTTTCAAGATGCGATGTCGCAAAAATTACAGCATCCAGATAGCTGCCAATTTAAGGATGTATTGGCAGTAATAGTCTAGGTTTGATGGAATCTCAGTCACTCAGTTGACTTAATAAATGTGTTACAAAGTAAAAATCACCTAGAAATGCAATTTTGGACATGGATGGATGGGTTTCACTATCACATATGATGCAACTACCACTTACCAATAATTACATATTCCCTCTAACACAATAAACATGAATATCAGCATAATAACAAGACAACACTCACCAATAACTACTCCATACAAATAACTATTCCCTCTACCACCACAAACATGAATAACACCACAATATTACCATTCCAAATGTTCGGCCATTGTGCTACCATACGGCCCCTATACAACAATACCGCTACCACAATAACCTCCCCTACCACAACCACAAACACCACCTATTGCCACAATACATTAGCTATCACCACAAACACCACCTATCACCATAAACACCAACTATCACCACCGTCTATCACAAGATCATCACAATACATAACCTACTACCCTCCTGTAGGATATAATGTAACTCAAAGCTAACCTCATCTCCAATAGTAACCATTGTGTAGACAAGGGCAATGATTGGCATTAATGTTACCTTTAACCCTCTCCATGCTGCAGGCAACCGGAGATGCCCTAAACAGCATTACCTGTGCCTAATCCAGCAGGGAGAGGGTTAAAGACAAACTGTATCCTATGACATACAGGAGAGTCCACCACAATAACCTCTACAACCATCAAGCAGTATGAAAAACAAATCCCTTTTAAAGTACCTGGGGAACTAAATACGTCAACTGCAGTATAGGTACAATCTGTGATAAGTCATGTGAATAAACCATCACCATACATAAAGATCAGATAATATTATTAATGAAAACCAAAGAAGCACTTCTGAAGCTTTGTTGTACTTTAATTAGATTACTGGGGCATATCCAGATCTATATTCAACAGTTTTATGAACGAGCTACAGCTGGATCATCATTTCAAATGAACTGTTTCCATGTATTAATTTGTTCAATGTTGGCATTTTTTTTTTAATGGAAGTAATAACTATGTCATACAGTTATGAAAACATACAGACATCGGTAATTATATAGAATTGTCTCTCGCAAAGCCATAATTCTCGATAACCAAAGACTTTTTCTATTGCTTTCCATTAGTTATTATAAGGAATTATGTCTGAGTCATTATCTTTCATGGTACTACAATGGTAGCAATTTCACGATACCAAAATCTTCCAGGATTTATGCTTCATGGAATTCCGTCTCA
Organism: Lepetodrilus schrolli; assembly: GCA_032361225.1. NCBI lineage: Eukaryota > Metazoa > Mollusca > Gastropoda > Lepetellida > Lepetodrilidae > Lepetodrilus > Lepetodrilus schrolli. The sequence continues at coordinate 5,760 of JAUTBT010008930.1, forward strand.
TGACACACCAACTTCATGACACCATGAAATATAGGCTGAGATGCTCTACCACCATAGTGCTGGATATCCAAGCATTACGGTAGAGAAAGAAGACAATGACTCGAGAATCAGTCCATAAATGAACACTATCGATGTTGACATATTTGGACAGCTATAGAGCCTAGGCACCTTTCATGAAACTCTTGTATTCATTAAGATTCCATAATACTCTCGTAACTATCATTCTCAAATATCACTACAAGAGGGATGTGGTATCAGTGGGTACAAGAGTTTCACGAACAAGTTGCTCTGAAGATGATGATGTCAGACCTTGATGATGTGAAGTGTGAACAGAGTGAGCCTTACCTCCCTGATCGTCTCGTTTCATGGTGATTGGGAGTCGTGTGCGCACTTTACCTTCCGCATTGTGCATCGGAGCCCCGGCGCCACCTGGTGTTTTGTCCAACTCCAGACTCTTCTGTTCTTCGCGTTTCGGTGCTGGCTGAAATTAAAAGAACAGTTTTCAAATGAATATTGCTAGAGGTGGCAAAACAGGAAATGTTTTCCAAGAAAGAGGAAGATTCTGTGTTGAGCACATATAATATACTCCAAAATAAATTAAGGACCGACAGATTTTTGTGAGTGGCCTTTCTATCAATTTTCCGAGCTCAGCTTTAGGAATCTGGTGCCATTGTTCTTCCAATGTATCCGCAAATTCGTAAAGAGTACCTGGAGCCTGTAGACATTTAGACATTCTTCGTTGTTAAAATAATATAAATGTATATGTCAAAAATTACTGCTGGCCCTTAATTAATGTTGTTGAGTATATCTACATTCACCACACATATCTACAACCATGCAAGTGGCTTTGTTACATTATTGTTACATTTGTAAATGCAATAGTTCTGTAGTCCCTGAACTTGAGAAGGAGCAACCATTGACTGGGTTAAAATATGTTTTAATCGTTAATAGATTTTAAAACGATTTTCCATTTACATTTGAAAATGTTTTGTCATTCTTGATATGTATTAAGACTCACCTCTGAAGGCCAATTATCTCCTGCAATAACGAGATTGAAATATAAATGTTAAAATTAAGAAAATGTAATCAAATATCAAACACAGATGCATTTGTTTCATATAGAACTAAAGGCAAACTAGTTTTTAAAAGAAATTAATAATACAGAATAAGTTCAATGTATAAATGCATCAACATTTTTATTATCAAAATGTTATCAATGATACATACAGGATACTTTGATTGAAATATATAAATGATTTACTTAGATATGCAACATTGATATTGTGATAATATTTTATTCTTTATAACATGCATGAAATAACTTTATAAAGATTGCGTAAAATATTACAAAGTAGGATGGCTTTTATAAGTACGATACAATTTTTTCCCAAACTGTTCTATTATTCTCATTACTATATTGTTGATGTTAGCAATGCAAGTGTATCTGGTACAATGTTGTCATGGCAACACCATTCCACTGATACAATACCTTTAGCAACGATCTTCCGCTGTTCCAGTGGGTCATTGCTGAGGTGCATTTGTTTGCGGGCCAGAATATGATTGCCTGCTCATGGTTATTTGAGCAGTTTTAGTCAGACAGGTTATCCAGGTGGGTTATGAAGACAGATTATGAAGACAAGGTATTTGAGCAGGTTATTCAATTAAATGCAGACAGGTTAATGGAACAGGTTATTCAAGGTGGTTATGCAGACAGGGTATCCACGGTTATGCAGACAGGTTATTGCAGCAGGTGATGAGCAGGTAATGCAGAGTTGTGGGTTATGGGAGTCGGTCATGAAGACAGTGTTCCAGCAGGTTATGAAGACAGGTTATTCAAGCAGATGAAGACAGGTTATTTGAACAGGTTATGAAAAGTCATTCAAGTAGGTTATCCAAATAGGTTATGTACATGGGTTGCAAAGACAGGATATTCGAGCCGGGTAGGCAGGCAGGATATTCCATTAGGTTTGGCAGACAGGATGTTTGAGCAGGTTAGGCAGACAGGATTTGAACAGGTTTTGCAGACAGGATATTTGAGCAGGTTAGGCAGACAGGATTTGAACAGGTTTTGCAGACAGGATATTCAAGCAGGGTAGGCAGACAGGATATTCCATTAGGTTAGGCAGACAGGATATTCCATTAGGGTAGGCAGACAGGATTTGAACAGGTTTTGCAGACAGGATATTCAAGCAGGTTTGGCAGACAGGATATTTGAGCAGGTTTGGCAGACATTATTTGATCAGGTTTGGCAAAGACAGGGTTGCAAAGACAGGATATTCGAGCCGGGTAGGCAGACAGGATATTCCAGTAGGTTTGGCAGACAGGATATTTGAGCAGGTTAGGGAGACAGGTTGCACAGTCCAAGGTAGCAGACACACAGGGATGAAAAGAGAAATGGAATATCAAGAAATTGAATCACTAAGTACATGCATTAGTAGGTTTAAAAGGAAGGTTTTCCCCAAGATATAGACATCTATTCAAACTTATGTTTTCCTGCAACGTTTCCCGTGCAACGCGTGATGGGGCATTACGTGGTACACTGTTGTGACCTGTACTGGCTTGACAGGGCTCACTACTAACAGTACAAGTTCAGGCGATTGCACCATAATACGAAATCTTGCAAGTAAAAATGTTGTGTATTCCATTCAATGCAGGAAAATGTAAGTTTGAACAGATGGCTATATCTGGGAGGAATTGCGGGACTATTCAAGTGTGCTTTAGAAGTAAGTATCGAAATAGAAAGACAAGTTTGAGGACAAGTTAACAGGGCAAGTTAGAAGGACAGGCTAGACAGACAAGTTAGAAATGGCAAGTTAGAAGGACAAGTTAGGACAGGCTAGACCGACAAGTTAGAAATGGCAAGTTAGAAGGACAAGTTAGGACAAGTTTGAGGACAAGTCTGAGGACAAGAACGTCACCTGAGCTGGTTCTGTTAGGAGCACCGCCACCTGGCTTTCCGTATGAGTTACTCTTCATCTGATGTTAGGAAACAATCGAGTTATCTATCATGATTCCACTCATATATATATATATTTTATATGTGAGTTATATAGATTTAACACCATTCCAAATACTAGGATACAGAGGAAATTCAAGTTTTACTTTCCCTGGATTTCAGTGGATTTATGAAATAAATATATTTCTAAAATTATCTGTGTTACTCAAGTCTTTAACAAGTATTATTACTAAAGATGTGGAAATTTAATAAATATATTTTTACAGCTTTTAACATATTCAATATATCTATTTATATAAACGTAAGGATTACTACATAGTAAAGTTAGCAATATACAATATGCATTCTTGAAATGCAGCAATAGAATTAAGCGCTATAATTTTTATGCAAATATAAAGGATGAAATAACTCCATAAATCACACATTCAACACAACAGAGCAGTATGAGGGTCTAAAATATATACAAATATACGCTTACTGCTTCTATCTCAGATCTGAGGTCTTCGATTTTCGATTGTTGTTCTCGAAGGTCTCGTTCATTTTTTTGTCTCTCTGTAAGATTAATAATACTACATCAACAAAAAAATGGGGGTTGACATCAAGTTAGAGTAGCAGCCTTCCTGTAAGTTTCTGGATGGCTGAAAGGAGTATCATTATATCAGCATTTTTCAGAATGAAATAGAATGATAATGTGACATGATAGTGTAATATCACTTAATTTGATAATTTGATCCATAAATGCTAGCATTGCGATTTGATAGCATGATGTGATGCAATATTGCTTTCTTTGCATGGCATTATCACGCTTTCATGATGTAGTTTCACTCTATTGCATTGCATTGAAACTATTTCCTGATAGATCACAGTAGCATTTCTTCACATCTAATCACGATACCAAACACAGATCTCCTCTATGAGCCACCATAGTTAACTCTATATGAAGAAGGACAAAAACAAAACCAGACCTAAATCTTTCCCATATTCCTCCTTCTCGTGCTGTGGCCTGTTGTAGCGGAATTTGTTCTCGATGTCCTGCCGTCCCTTGTCCTGGAAGCGGATAGCGTCATCACCACGGAGCCCGTGGTTCCCGTTCTGATTGTTGGGGGCGCCACCGCCCGCTTTACTGAACTCATCCAGGAAGAAGTCCGGTTGCCGAGTCTGTGGAGGAAATCAACGTAAAGTTTTGTTTTAGAATTTTGTTGAAGATTTTTTACTTGAGGTTTAAACCCGCTTTCAAGATTATTTAACACATATTATGGCTTGACAGTTTTTGAGCAAAACAATCTTGAAAACTTGAAAACAAAATTAAACTGAAAAGATTCCATGCACTGCGAATACAGTACACGAAATGCATGCTTGTAATGACATCTACCAAGCTATTGTCTCCAGCGAACAGCAGGCAGACAGTGCAATAAATCTACCTGAATTATGAGTATCACATTGTTATGCTCCTTATACAGATTAAGTATTCAAATTATATTCCAACGTCCATTATTACTTTATAGAATGTCTGGTGCAACAGGGCTAAATGGACATACAAAACAATTGAAGACTAATTGCTTAATTTAACAAATGGACCACGTTCTACTCATGTAAATAGCTTATATTAATATACTTTGCTTATACACCATAGTGCTCTGAACTACAGAGAGACAGTCAGACAGATAGAAGGCAGAACAAAAGATATATTATTGAATATGGTCAGGATTAGATGTACAAGTCTCCATGGACAAATCCATTACATTTGAGAAAAGTGGTTGGAAATATGTGATTTCAGAATTTCCTAAATGTTTCTTTTTACTATTACCAATTAGTATGTCACTGGACACTGTGTCCATCATATGTAGTCATACCAGCTAAATTTTGCATACTGCTGTGGGGCAAATATATAAATGCATACATCCCAAGGCATACTTCCCAAGGAGCTGAGAAGTTCAAATAAGTGTACATTGATCCATTGTTCCGAGCGATAACCACAGCAAATTGGAAGCGATGCATATCAGTTCAACATTTTAAAAGGTCTCTCTACTCACACATCAATCAGAAATATCTATAAGCTATTTTTACAATACTAAAACAGATGCAGATTAGTAACTAATTTACTACCTATTGGTGTAATCATTAATATACAAATATTCTTTGCATATTTTACTATAAAAAGAGAGATCTATCTTCATTTGTAACTATAAAATAAATGTATGATGAAATATATCATCTGTAGACCAATAGAATTTACATAAATCTGAAATGAAATATACACCAAAATATTTTGATGAATAAATACTTGTTCCACTCTATTACAGATTCTACTAAAAATACTTCAAATGTTTGCTACTTTACAATAGTTAATTAATTGTTATGCCCAACAAAATGAACAGACTATAGAATGGGTCTGATTTATTACAAACTAACACTTCCAATTTTTTTCTTCAAGACATAAATCCAGATTTGAAGGATTGGTCTGTTGTATATGTAGAACTCCTTCAGTGGGATTAGATGACGTTCATAAGTGTAATAGGACTATCAGACATAGCTGTGGTTCCGTATCTCGTTTTGTGTAACATTGGCAGGGAACTAGTCCTTCGTCTGCTACTGCTGATAAACGCTGATCACCGTATCCGAGTGATATTCTTTAAATTGACACGTATGTAATACCTATAACACACTTCAATACGTCTTTATTCCATGGTGTTTTCACATTGATTGTTCGTGCTATGAAAACTACATCTCTTGTAGTTGTACTTATTCAGCGAATTCCAGAAGAAAAAATAATTTCAGCTAGTCCCATTTTTTGTTACTATGCATGTCAGCCAGCCCAATACATTAGACTAAATAAAGGGGTCCACGGTAAAACCGCGCGGTTTAAACGAATCCGCGATGTAATGAAGGGCATTATGTCGGCGGTTCACTGTATTGCTGGCCAGTCACCATAGAGCCAGTCACCAAAGAGCCAGTCACCATAGAGCAAATAACAAGTTTAAACATAGTAATAGGGCATAAATTTGAGATACGGAACCGCAGCTATATTAAGTATTATTACTGCAAGACTGAAAATATGATCATGTTATAACCATAAAACTTATTGTTATTACCAAAGGGTCTTGCATTGTCCACAGATCAAGAGGTCTCTGTACAAAGTGGAAACAATGCTCTTTGTAAATACCCAAAAGCAAACAGGTTCTTTTACCTATACCCATGTCACAACCAACTGTTTAAAGGTGCCCACACCACATGTACAGCAAATTCACAACAAAACAATTACTAAAGCAAAATGAAAGAAACAAACTAAAATTGATTCAATTCCTGTTCAATATGGATCATTGTTAAAATTATTATAAAATATAACATGGATATCCTCTAGTTTTTGTAAAATACATTGGTGGCCAATTCTTTAACTTTCTTATTACCATTTAACATTTTGGAAGCTATTTTCCCAAAAAATGTAAAAAAAGAAAATGAGAAAGAAAGAAAAAAATATTTTATTTTAAAGTGTTAAATGCATTATATGTCATGGAGGGTACTGCACACATTGTGAAGTGATTGGTATATATGTACATGTACAAAACTAATATGGTGCAACTGTTTGCTAAATTATGATCATATGATTTACAAACTATTCTATCAACATCAAATTTTAATTGATTACATTGCACTCTGTAATAATTATTGAAGGCATTCATCGAACACATTGGTTACAGATATCTATTAAATGTTACACTTATCAACACCGTTTTTATTTTTTACCTTAATTCCGAATTCATAGATAGGTTTACGTGTATACTGTCCACATGCAATGACATACAACTAATAAAGACAGAAGAAAATATAGATAGTGTACTGAATAGATATACCTTGTACTGAAAATCACATACAAGGCATTTACACGTTTGATGTTTGCTTGTTGCAACAAGTACATACTTATGCACATACACATACACTAGCAGCTCAGATAAAGATTACCATAGCTAATGAATTGCACAGGTGAAGAATAGAAGATGCACATCAGCAATACAACGCCAGAGATCAAGATATCGGTGAGCTAATAAAGTGAAACACACTCTATGAGAACGTGCCGATAAGACTTCGTGTTCAATACCTTACTGCCCGACGCATTGGGTTCGTAATTAATGGAGTTTTTCATTTGTCTCCACGGAATTCCGTACTATGGGGCATAGAAGAAAACAACTGCACATTAGCTGGTAATAGTTTAGTACTTATTATAAGATAAGATAATTAGATGGTAATTTTAAGAGAAAATTATGTTATAATATTCCTTTGTGAAAGTTTCAATATTTACTTTAGAATTCTAAACACAAAATCAATTCTAAATTGTTTTATACATTTCCATTCATAACTAGTTTAAATAATTAGTCTTAAATCTAAATTTTGAATAGGTTTATAGTGTTTAGAGTCAGCTGTGATGTCTAAGGGGGTGATAACTCACCGAAGGATCGCGGTACTTCTGCTCTGTGCGGGGAGTTAACTCTGGTTCTTGGAATTTCTTTCTCTTGTGATCTCCTTCTCCCTGAACATGTATTCTTAATATCATAGGGTCTCCCTGAATAGGCATTCTTAATATTTGAGTCTCACTGAACATGCATTCTCAATTTTAGGGCCTCTGATAAATGAATTTCTGTAATATTGACCATCATTTATTTCCTGACTACTGGTAGGACCCATTTGAAACATGCCATTTAATTAAACACACCATTAAATTTCATGAAACATGCCATTAAATGACTAAACCAAAGAGTCCCATTGTAACTAATTGTAAAATGTATCACATTCAGAATGATTAAATTACCTTCATTATCAAATATTTATACGACCCTGACCCCATATTGATACTGATTGGCGAAATGTTCCTGAAGACCATTAATAAATAAAAATTGGTGTTCTGGAATAAACTGCATGTTCAATATTGGCCTATCTGCAATACGTCTCTCAAAATATTATTAAACAATCTCTTGCAGCAAGGTTAGTTATGATTGACATCCTGAGCTATGATTGACATTCTTACCCTTGATGCTCCACCCCCATACTTGTGCGAGTCCAAAAAAAAGCTGTGCTGTAAGCGTTCCCTCTCCTACAAAGAATGTGGATGGCAACACTGTGAGCATGTGTGATCATGAGCAAAGCATAGCGGTGACATGCAATAGTGAAACACTCTTTAATTCTTATAGGGAGTCATAACTCTTGACATTTAACTTATTTTTTTCAACATTGGAAATTTCCACCAGGAGTAAGTGGCGATGATGGTAAATTACATTTTGTGTTACCATAAACATTTGCAAATATCAAGCTCAAAACTATTTGGACATTAAAAGATCTTAAAGTATTCTTTTTTTGTAGGGTGGATTTGTCACATTTTAAATATCCATTATCATTATTACTATTACTATTACTATTACTATTCATAAACATATAAAAAAAATCGGATAAAAAAAGGGAGATAATCACTATTTTCACATACTCTTAGTGGTCTCATATATATCACTGGTAATTTGAAAAGTAAAGGTGCCTTATGCCAAGAAATCCCTGAATGTAAAACAAGTGTATCCATGTGTATCAAGTGTAGTGTATAACCAAAACATACATGAATACCCTGGACAGTTGAGGATGGATCTCTTAAAGAATGGCTACCTTCAATTTTTCATCAGTATCTTGCTGTTTCTTCATGGCTTGCTGCTGTCTGTATTTCCTCTGTTCTTCCTGAACTTCTTTTTGTAGTATTCGTCGCTTGTCGAGTATTTCCATAGACCTGGTAATTTAATATTTAAAAAAATTATAATTATTGCAAACAATAATGGAAAATAATAAAATTAAGATGTATTGATCTATTATGTGTATTGTTGTGTCCAGAATTAATCTATATATCTCTCTCTTTCTCTCTCTCTCTCTCTCTCTCTCTCTCTAAATATAACCATATCAAATATAAAGATTTCAGATACACAAATAAATAATATGGTTGGCCTTACAAAGAATCTATTAAGATAAACATGTATTGTAAACCTATACTGCTCATAATTAATTAATATACTAGTAGTACCAGTAACCTAGTTTATCAATAAGCTTATCTGATCAAGTTAAAATTCACTTGAATACAGAAATATGTGGGTAAACTTTCATTCTTGAACAATGATAAAAGCAAACAATGGACCTATGCGCACCAACTTGCTCTGATAAGACTTAAGCTGGATAACATTTTAATGGCATGAGAAGGTTTGCTAAGAACAATGGATAAATAAAATGGAAGAAAACACCAGGATTAAACAAAGAATCTATACCCATGTGTATGTACATATATAAGTACATGAACTGAATACAGAAAGACAAATATATTCACCACCAATAGGAAAGGTGCAAGAGGGGAAATATATATTTTTATTGAAAATTAAAACAGCTTAATGAAATGCTACGAAAACAAATAACAAAGTGTGCTGGCTATCATCAATGATCATCTAAAAAACATCATGCCATCTATATTTATTATATATAAAAAATCACATTGCAAAGACTGAAATTGTGAAGATAGGTATTTCCCAAAATGTAAAGTGCACTGCCTAACAATTTCATCACCCTATAATCATAATTAAGCAAATCTTGTAGTATTGTTCCTATGTTGCATCCAACTTACTGGCCCTGTGATTAGGAAACCTTTTTGAGTACGATTTCATACTCAACTCAAAGTCTTGTTCACAAATACCCATAAAACTTTGAGCCTGAAAATGAAATCTTACTGAAAATCTTTCATAATCTCAGGGCCAGAATACATAGTTTGTTCACACACACCCACCCCCACACCTACCTTTCCCCCTTCCAAGAGACTGGTATATTAAAACAATATGGCAATGAGACTCAAATTAATAATACTGAACATCAATCTATGTGTAATATATTGTTCAAAACTTTTCCATCAATGTTAGTATATGTAACAACTAAATGCTTCTTAACATGTACCCCAGAGATACCTCACAAGTAGTAAAATACTTATTGTGACATGACCTGTCTCTAGGTTTCTGAAGATTCATCATTCTCCCCAAGGTCAGAACAAAAAATAAGCCATGAATATTTTTGTCACATGTTATGATGTGCATTGATACATGAACCAAAGTGCATATTTTTGTCTATAAAGCATTCTATCCCATGGGGACCATGGACAAAATTGTATAGGATTGTATGCTATAGATATCCCATGTGGTTTTACACAAAGTACTTCACCTGACTTGGAAGTTCTACATGTTATATTTGAACTCTGTGTCCCAAACAACCGTAACATATTAAATATGTATCGATTAGCTACACTTCCTATGAATAATAGAGCGATGTAACTAAATGTTGAGGTGATCAATTCACAATAGACCCATGCAAAACTGCAAACACATGAGGTCTACCTACTAAATGATTTCATGTATGCAATTCAATTCTACTTCATAGATGTCATGCTCCATAAGTTAATCTCTTTTATTGAAAATACAGAACAGGAAAAAAAACATATCCAGAGGCATATTAGTAATACATGTTTGGAAAGTTTACGGTCAGAGGTCAGGATGGTCAGGTTCACAAAGGTCAGGAAGGTCAGAGAGGTAATGGAAAAAGATGAATATATGTGCAGACTACTAAACAGTAAAGTGTTTTCATAACCATGTTACCTAGGGTCAAGATACCATTCCCTGTTAGGAAACATTACACACACATACAGTATACATTTGCTAAAACTTTAAAACAAACAATGTAAACATCATTACATGGTAACTTGATTACAAAACATTAGAACAGTTATATATTTACATACAATTATTGAGTGAGTTATCGTTTTACATCACAGCAAGAATCTTTCACCTATACACAAGTAAAACAATATTACAGTGTTAGATTTTTATCAAGGAATTTGAAATATTCTTTTAAAGTTACCAAGAACTGGATTTTTTTCTTTAAGAATTCTTATATCAAAATTCTTTATCAAAACATATATTTAGCCAATCATTTAAATCTGTTACATGAATTCCAGTATTGTTTAACATGGTTAAAAGACAATAATTTATTTAATACAGTAAATCTTTGCCAAATCTTTTAGTCATGGACTAATTTGTTTACACCATAGACTTATTGATTCAATGTAAGAATGTTATGCCTATCTCATGCATATATTATTCCAGAGGATTGTCTGTTACAGATGTCTATTGAGAATCGGTTTAAATGTGGCAAATTGGGCACTTCAAACATGAATGAGCATAGTCACATTATTTATGGAAGAATAATTCAACCTGGCCTCAAATTTATAAAACCTTTTTGAGTATGATTTCATACTCAACTCAACTGAAATTTTGTATGAGAATTTGTGAACAAAACTTGAGTTGACCATGAATTCATACTCAAAAAGGTTCTGTAATCTCCGGGCTTGGTCCCAAGATTATGAAACTCTTTGACTACGATTTCATGCTCAAGTTCAAATCATATGGAGATTGAGAACAAAACTAGAAGTTGAAATCGTACTGGAAAAACATTCAACCTGGGCTGGTATTTTTAGAGCATTCACAAATCTAAGAATTTCCTTAGATAATCCAAGAAGATTCATAACTAAAAGTTATTTTTAGAAAACCAAAAGGTTATTCTAAATATCAAGATCATAAAATTGCCCTTTTTGAATAATAATATTAAAAATTGAAATAACTAAAACATAACATTAATAATAAGATAAAATAAATTAAATAATGACAATATTTTTTTTCAGGTTACAAAAGTGACAACATTAGACTCCCATACATAGCATGCCTGTGTAATGTATAATATATAAGGTACAAAGTGCTGTATAATATATTTATCAGACAGCAAATACTGTTGTAGAACTTACGTTCTGTCTTCCCCTGGGGGAACAGCTCTGATAGCGGGGATTTCCTTGGGCCTGGGTTGTGGTGGTGGCGTGTGCTGTGATTCACTTCCGTACTGGAATCCACGATTTCCCTTATACAACCTCGGTTTTACTGAAGATATATAAAAAAAAAATATCTGTTAAAATAAAGATTTAAAGTTGATCGAAATTGGGAGCTCGATAGACAAATTGTCTTCCATAATAGGAATTATAGACTATCCATAGTCCCAGATGGTTAAAGTAAATCAATAATATATAACTTATATTGATTGGTATTATATTTATATGAAAGGAGCCCCTGAAATTCTTTACTCCAGTAATCTAGACTTGCTTAACTGGTCTAAAGGGATATTTTGAATAGGTGTATTTTGTTGAGAACAGGGTGTGACACAGACTATAGCAATTAAAATGGTTCCTTTTTCTTTGTTCTTTTGTTACCTTCTTTTCATTAATTTTTGTTGAGGAGGGGAAGAACGGGAGGTGAAGAATGGGAGGGGAAGAACGGGAGGGGAAGAACGGGAGGGGATTTTAAAGCGTTATTATCTAAAAATAATTTAAATGATTTTATGCTAGTTACAATTTTACCAAACTAAGACTGATATACTCATTTGATCGTTGATGAAAACTAGTGTCTAAATGTGTAGCTGGTTACCTGATCATGGTATGGTTATAATGCCATAAACGGTTACAAATTCCATGACCAGTTATCTGAATGATACATGTTACCAAAATACTACATGATATATCGTACATGCTGTATAATCATGTCTGTTAAAAATTAGTTGGTGTTTTTCTCCATTTAAAGTTTACTTTTTTCTTATTCATTCAAGAAAATATGAAACGGTATAACAGTTTATTGTAATAAAATTGTTAATCTCTCAGATTGCACTTTATAAAAAAAAAAGTGCGCCGCCTTTGATTACCAATGGCAATTGTCGTCCGATAATCATTGTGTCTAAGGTCAGAATATGCTTCTAAACATACATCAAACAGCATGCTTATATGATTTGTATAAATAACAGCTGACTGAGTATACAGTGAAGATCTAATGCAGCTTCTCAGTATTGCCTTAAGACAGTACTAAGGATCGGGCACCCGGTTACCGAATTCTCTACCCGTTCAGGCGCTAATGAAAACCATACAAAGCTACATGTATTTCAAGAAGCATATTATAGCTGAAGTTGCAAATCAGATATCTGAAAATGTGTTATTTCAGCATCTAAAAGGTGCCCATAATTCTGGTACTTGTTTCTGTTGTTCATGGTTCTGTGGAAATCATGCAGATGTGTACACTTCCATGAAGGCCATGATATTGTCCTTTGTCTGAATTTCAACATGCACCCAAGAAAATTGGTAGTTTGTATTACAGGTATGATAGTATCAGCTAAGGGTTTCATAAACTAGCCATAATCTAATAGGGTGGGGGGAAAAACATTGCATGTATATCAGTGTTGTTGATAGGCATTACATTAGTGTATACTGAACCATTGAGATAAGACCAGAGATATCAAGACTTTTCATAACTGTACATGGTGGATATCTTGGGTGAGAATACAGGAAAAGTTGGTGAGAATACAGGAATATTTGCGTGAGAATATAGGAATACGTCTTTGGTGAGAATAAGGTTTATGATGCAGGCAGATCTTCAGACAATTGTGATTTCATTGGGAAAGCAAGCCTAGACTGCAGGCCCCAAGCTATGTCCAGGGCAAATAAATTGACCCCTGGAGAAAATTAAGTGGATTTCCACAGATCCACAGAAAATTCCCAACTCTGGATCTTAAATCATTAGAATAGGCTTCTGAACCACACATCTTAGAACCAGATGCATTTCAGTGATATAGTTCTTAATTAGACATCAGTGTAATTGTTCTGAACCAGATGCATTTCAGTGAAATTATTTTAAATCAGACATATCTCAGTTTAACCCTCTCCATGCTGAAGGCAACCAGGGATAATTGTGTAATTGTTCTGAAGCAGATTTATCACCCAATACTGTCTTTTTGCAGTAGATATCGCTTTCAAACAACAAGCAATATCTACAGCAGTAGATATCATTTGACCAAATTCTTGGTTTATTTAATTGTTTATTTGATTGTTATACCATTGTGATGTTATCCTGTATATATTGCTTGACATAAGTATTTGATTGTTCAACCATTGTGATGTCATCGCTACAGTTGTGATGTCATAGCATTGCTATAATGTCACAGTGCAAATGCACAGCAGCCTAAAGATTTTACTTAACAGTAAAATCTTTATAATGTGGCATTTTAAAACTGTAATGACTTTAAAATGATTTGGTGATAAATATAATCTTACCCTCGTGTCTTGGAATATCAAATAGATCAACACTCGTTGATTTAATAACTTTCATCAACGAGTGTTGGTATATTTGATAATCCAAGACACTTGGGTGAGATTCTCTTTGCTTATGATAAATAGTAATGGCAGATAGTAACTAAAGCAACAATCAAGTCTAGGTACTGTTTACCATTGAAACTTAATTAAAGACTTCAGAAGAATATACTGGTAAACAATATATATGTCTCACTCCAACTCTAGCACAGCCAATCACATAGACGTATATGAAACAAATAGAATGATGATCAGTTTTCTCTAGATTTTCACATTCTATTTACTTAAAGTGACAAAATCATCTTTGCATGCAATATTACATATATATTCTAAATAATATTACCAACTATGGAAAAATATGAAAAGAAATCTACCATACCGTAATAATATGATGCTGTATCTCCAACAGTGCTCTGTTCTAAACAACACATAACAAGCTCTTTGTTCTCAATATAGATTGACCCACATGTTTTCCCATGGACTGCCATTTTATTGTGAACACAAATGACTATGGGACATTGGGAGGGAACTCACACAATGTTTCATCATGATTTAGAATATATCGTGGTACTCACCAATTCAGATGGTAGGTGTCATTAATTAGGAAAAATAAGCATTTTTCTAGATCAGTACAAAAATCTGAAGAAAAATCTTATAAGGAAAGACATGTATGTAAAAATTAGCTTGCCAATTTAAATTTTAAATGATTTGCAAATACATCCATGAACATGTTTGCCAAGGAATACATTCTAAATGTAGCAGAAATTATTAATATTTTGATTAATTATTAAAATTTAAACAATTTTCAAACAATTGGGTATACTGAGTTGTGATCTTCAGTTATATAAGATCCACAAAGTCTTAATGCTTGTACATGATGTATTTTTTTGAATACATTGTCTAATTTCCCAATAGTTTACAACTGATATTTTCCAAACGTCATATAACATTGACAGAGACTGAGCCAATTTGTATTAGATATCCTAACTCTAAAAGTTAACGAATGTAACCATTTGATTAATTGTTAATTATTGATACATTTATAACAAATACCATTAGACATATTATATAAACAACACATTGTTCTGACCTGCGACCTTGGCCATGTTTTCTGGCAAGATGATCTCACGTCAAACACAGAATCCCTCAAACAAGCAGATAAAGTGACAATGTTTCTAGCCTGCTTGTCACTAACAGACACTATCAATTGCGTTTCTAACAACAGTTAAATTTCTATGGTTCAGCCCGTGCATGACCCGATATAGCTTGGTCGTTCATCCAGAACATCTCTGTCAGGTGTTATTATCACGGCGCTTGTAGAGTCTACATTATTGTTCTGTTATTTACCACTGAGACTGTATTAAATTGGAAGCCTCTCAAGTAGCCAATGGCACTCCCCCACCAACCACTATCTCTTCAACCATTCTATTCTTTCTCTCTCTTTCACTGCATCATTTATTCCACCCCACCACCCCTCTAATTTATCCTTGCCATGATTCCGTTGCTGTTGTATATCGTCAGTCGCTAGGTACGGAGCAGTCAATAATACATATCACAGAAGACACTGGTCAATTGAATTCCATTATTAACTTGTTCGTGGTTCTGGTATTCATCGGTTTTTCTTTTCTTTGATCATATGAAGAATATGTACATCGGTTGTAACAGATTTAATTGTTTAATAAATCCATTGCATTCACTTTCAATACTTGGTTACTTTCGTCGATAATAAATCAATTCAGTAGAGTTAACCTAATGATACACTTGATGTCTGTAATGGAAATGAAATCAGATTTCAGTAATGTGACTTTAAAAGCCATGCAAATTTATTTAATATTGATATAATGTAATAGAATAAGTTGAATAATTACTATTGTTCAGTGAAACTGGTGTATTGTGCATAGCTGTGTAAGCCAGGATTTATTACATTTATATACAGAAAAATAATTAGATACTTTAGAAACAGACAAAAAGGTTATGTAGCTCATTGGGCTTTGATGAATTACTAAATTATGAATTATTAACATGTTTATGTTTATATTCATTTTTATTTTTTTTAATTGGGGTTTAGATCTGCTTTCATGATTATTTCACTTATATCATGGCAGGTCAGATTAAGACAGGAGGTAACCCACAAAATCTGTAGCACTGAATGTTGCAGTAAACCTGCGAGCACCAGCTGGTACTGACAGACCAAGGATGATATCTGCATTGCCACTTTACAGACAGCACATCCTATCAATATTGTGTCATAAAGGTACCTTTCGCGAACATTGATGCCCCAGCTCCAGTGACCTTTGGCCCCAAAGTCCAAACGTTCTACCATTGCGATACATCCCACCCTTATTCATTTCAGCTAAAGTTATTATAATATAAAGAAATGTACATGTGCATGATACTGCCAATATGCTACAATGGATTGAATAATATACTTGTACATGCAGATGTCGAAAAAAAATAGCATAACAAATATTGTAATACATTTTTTGTTAAATTTCCTTGGTATGTTGTGTCATCGTGGTAAGTTGTTGGACCAAATGTTTTGATATCTAAACTCATACTGGAGACATGTCATCAATATTTGTGGAAGTTACCTTTTCAACATGATCATGATAGAATACGAAATATATTTATCCTTGGCTTGTTAACACTAGATGATGCTCTATGGTCTACAGCAAACTAAGAATGACAGGTGCTACAGGCTTTCTCCTATTATAAGCCAAGAAGCTGTAACATGAGTGAAATAATTAGTTATACTTAGTAATAACATCAATTTGTGCAATGGCAAGATCAACATCAAATTTGTTCAACGGTAATATCAACAATAAAAAAAAGTCCAATGTCAACTTTAACTTTGTACAATCTGTGTACATATATGTCACAATTAAAATGTCAACAAAATCAACATTTCACATGTGTCCAATCTTCACAATCAACATTAAATTTGTTCAATGTCAAGGTTACAGAGGAACTACTTTCCATTTATAAAAGGTAAATACAAAATAAATTGTATTTATTTATTGAATTCCTACATTGCTTACTAGTACTTTAGAACTCTCAAAGTACCTTGCACTTACTGATACCCAAGACATAATGGTCTATGACAAGGGGATGTTCTGAGTACTTCTACAATTAACACAATTAACACAATTCTAATTTACAATATACACATTATTATTCTTAATAAATTAGTTCCCCTGGGAAAATTGATCGTTTTGTTGCTACACCGCTTCAGTGAATACTATTTCATCTGATTGATGTGATTTTATTGATAACATATAACCTGATTATATCAATAAAGCCAATATAGATGGGAGAACAATGAAAGCTGAGCATGGCTAAAACATGGACTGCACAAATAACTGTAACAATGTCACTATGGTAATCACAAAATAACAGTAACAATGTCACTATGGTAATCACAAAATAACAGTAACGATGTCTCTATGGTAATCACAAAATAACAGTAACAATATCACTATGGTAATCACAAAATAACAGAAACAATGTCACTATGGTAATCACAAAATAACAGAAACAATGTCTCTATGGTAATCACAAAATAACAGAAACAGTCTCTATGGTAATCACAAAATAACAGTAATAATGTCACTATGGTAACCAGAAAATAACAGAAACAATGTCTCTATGGTAATCATAAAATAACAGTACCAATGTCACTATGGTAACCAGAAAATAACAGTAACAATGTCACTATGGTAACCACTGGTTGTCTAGATGTGATACAAAACTGTCTCTCCTCTTGACTAAACCATGTTAAAAACTATTAATCAATATGAAATCAGGTAAAACACAGTTTGAAGGGTCACAGTCTTAATTTGTTAGCAGTGTTGTTGTGAATGGGTGGAAATATTTTCCCATTGATGCCAATAAATGATTATTGATAACAACTTAGTAGTACAAGTATACACAAAAAGTAAAAGTAATATGAGAAAACCAGAACTCACCTCCAATGGGCAAAGCAATCGCTTGTTTGTAAATAATTTGTTTCCTCAAGTAGTTATGTTACTAATTGTTAATGGATGATTTAATGGTCTGAAGAGGAAAGTAAAGTCGATACTTGTTTCTGTAGTCGATACTTGTTTCTGTGGTCGATACTTGTTTTAGTTCATGGTACTGGCTTATTTTATAACACATAAATACTCATCTGTAAGTCAGTCATATAATCAGCTTAGATAAATCATTTTACCATATTTAATTTGGATATACCATAGTGCATTGCAATGTATTAAAAAAAAAATAGAGTATTATATATGTTTATGTATACTTAAATGTTAGGGTCAGTATACATGTATGAGCATACTTTCTACTTATGCTGCGTTCATTAGACATCGTGAATATCATATTTCTTAGTTCACAAGTTGTGAACAGGATTCATTTGGCGAACACAACTTGTGAACTGCAGTAGGATTTTCTGACTCAATGTTCACAAAATGGTGGCAACAAGGGAAATCATTCGGGGTAAATCATGAAAATAATTGCTAACTTTTCCCTACATGAGATACAAATGACTATACATGATAGCTATGCTATGCTCTTGAATAGCAACTAAAATTGCAACTTAGGAAATGGTTTACTACTGTATTTACATTTATTTAGCACATAAATACATTAATATGAGTGGTGTTGTTGACTGAAATTTAATCTTTTGAGAAGATCCCTTTTAGTCTCCATGCCAAAAATGAATTTCACCCATCTTATCTATTTTTCACCTGAACGCTCTCCATTTGGTGAAGGTGTATTCACAGGTTGGAATGGGCATCACGAGCATCAAATGAATGCAGTATTAATATCAGTAACTCTATTCCCACTGTAGACCAAGACAAAAGAGATACCATTTGACTTGAAGTAATCTAGCAAGGACCTATTGCATTATTCAAGAGCTTTGCCCTGATTACTAGGACTAGTAAATGTATCTGTGAAGAAAGTAAAGTAAAGTAAAGTTACATGATTTATATAGCACCATTATCCAGAAAAAAATGTCTGCTCAAAGGCGCTTAATCGTATGCTCGCTTAAAGAGAAATGTTTTTAGATGGAT
>JAUTBT010008941.1:0-24993 GCA_032361225.1 Lepetodrilus schrolli
GCGTCAGAAAGGTAACTTTCGCGAACATTGATGCCGGGCCCCCGGGGCGGGATTTGAACCTGGAACCTTTGGCTCCAAAGTCGTACGTTCTACCACTGTGCTACCTCCCGCCCCTCCCGAAGAGCTGAGAGAGTTTGGGAAGAAACTGATTGAGGTGCACTTCATTACCAGCTAATATTGTTTGCTGGGTAGGGTTGTAATGCAGTGGTTGATCATTTGTCTGTGGACCCAATGGTTATGGATTGTAATGTGACCCAGGGACCCGACATCTTCATGTTTCCATCACTCTCATAACAGAATTCAAGTCAATGTCAGTATTGGCCAGTAGGTGTTTCAGGCTTTGTCTTGCTGTAAATTGACAAGCCATAAGCAATATCATCTTGAAAGTGACTCTAAAACAATTCAAATTACGAAAGAAAGATACAAAAAAATACTGTTTGCTGAATTGTAATACGGAAAGGTAGGTTTGTATTGTAATACTACCGATAACATTTTGCTAATTCCTTCCTCCGCTATTTTAGGAACATAGGTATTGGTGCCTGCTCCATGGCAGCGAGGCTTGGAGGAATCGTAGCCCCTCAGATTGTATTCCTGGTAAGTTCTATCTGATTGTGTGCCAAGCGTGTGCTAAGTTCTGTCCAAATCATATATCACCATAATTTCAGTCTCAAAATTATCCTAAATTCAGTTATGCAAGACAATCTGGCAACTATTGTACTTGATATTAACCCTGTCCCTGCTGGAGGCAATGGGAGATGCCCTAAAGAGCAGTGGCTGCCTAATATTATAAATTGTAACAGTATCACATAATTATTTTTCTTCCGGACACCACTTAGGAATGACACTATTTAAATCCATCAGGGCCCATAAAATCTTTCATACCAGAATGTATACATTCATTTAATGTATTTGTAGTTAGTTGTACCTTTAATATTATAATTTTTTATTCTCAACATATATGTGCATTGTAATTTAAGAAAGATGTGTTGTTATTAAGT
Source organism: Lepetodrilus schrolli (assembly GCA_032361225.1). Taxonomy (NCBI): domain Eukaryota; kingdom Metazoa; phylum Mollusca; class Gastropoda; order Lepetellida; family Lepetodrilidae; genus Lepetodrilus; species Lepetodrilus schrolli. The sequence goes on from JAUTBT010008941.1 coordinate 999, forward strand.
TATGAGTTATATGAATGATGCTTTATTTATTTATTTATATTTATTATTCATTCATTCATTCATTCATTCATTCACCCTGGGATATTAAATATATATTATTATTACTATTATTATTATTATTATTATCATCTTCATCACAGGGCAGTGTCTACAAGCCTGTCCCCTTCGCGGTGTTTGGAGCCCTCTCCCTCCTCTGTGGCATCCTGGTTCTACTGCTGACTGAGACCACAAATGTCCCTCTTCCCGATCAGCTGTGCATTCCTGTCTTGCCGAGGAAGGAATCCGAGCAAAAACCCCAGTTAGTGAAGGACATACCTCTTGCTGAGAGAAATGGCCAATGTGGTCAGACTCATTCAGAGCTGGCCTGAACACTCAATTCCCAAACTTGATTTATTTAATGAAAAGAGTTAGATACCATGGAGTTATGCCTTTAAATGGTCAGGGTCAAATATTATTACACAATATTAATATGAACAGGTGCTCCATATTCGCAAGAAATGTTATTGGATGTATTATTAAAATATTTGTTTGAAAACAATGGTGGACACATCGTCACTCCCAAATTGATTGATTTAATTATGAGTTGCATTTCATGGATGGTCAAAAAGTAAAATTAATATTATTATGAAAGTTATCTGTGTTAGTATATTCAACATATTATATTGATTGATTTAATTAATAAGTTACATTTCATATCCATGAAGGGGCAGAAGTAAAATTATTATTATTACAAAAGTTATATGTATTATTAATATTATATTCGATGTAACAATGTTTATCAAAATGCATTTATTTTAGAATTGAAAGAGTAGACAATACAATCATTAGGCATGTGAATAATATTATGTTACTGTTACAGTTTATGATCTGTTATTCTGTATGTCAATATGTGTTAGTTTGTTATTCAAATATCTCTATGTATTAGTTGTAAGATAAGTACAATAAATAACAGGAAGCTACTACTGACATGTTTAGCAAATTGACGCCTGCATGCAGCCAACAATTCCATTTACACACAGTTTCTACTCAGGGATTATCGCCATCATTTCACCAATATTATTTTTGTCATATTCCTCATGTATGCTACAGTAATATTTTGAGGTAAGACATTAATACAATATGCTTTTATGTCTGTCTGCCTGCCTGCCTGTATGTCTTGTCTGTCTGTCTGTCTGTAGCATCCTTTGCACATTACTACATTGAGTATCAGCTTTATTGCAGTTTGGTGTTTTTGTGTGTGTTTAAAAAAAAATTGGAATGAATTATCAGGGGAATGATCCATACTGTCTTACTCCACTGTGGTTTTATCCATACATAATTTCTGATAGATTATTAGAATATTGTCCTGAATATAAGATGTAATTTTTATATGACTTTGTTTAAAGATTTGTATCAAATATTGTAATGCTAAAGGTGGAGAAAAAAAAAAATTATTACAAAATTGTATTGCATGTAAAATAGTGTACTGTTGTATTAATAAGTAGCTCTTTCCATTCACCTATTGTGTTTATCCATCCATGTATTATTTATATATATTTTGTCAATTTTTGAGGGTATATATGCAGTTTATTTTATTATCATATTTACATCATACACTCAGGGGTTAGATCAAAGTCAATGACAATATCACCTTGTATCATGTGACCCACGGTTTAAATTAGACTATAGCATGTATACATTAATATTATCAGCATTTGAAAATACCGTTTTGTTGAAAAACATTTTGTATGAATAAATTGATACATATATAATTGCATATGTTCTTATTTGAAGTGCAGTATTCAAAATCGATCTATTGGGCTTGTTGTTATAGGATATTACATACTATTCTATTTGATAGTAATGAGATAATACACTATAGATTGTCGTGAATATATTACAAACTAGTATATATCGATCGGGATTCTTGAGAGAGCAACACTATATAGTAAATAGTATATGATAATATACTAGTAAATAGATTCTACGCATTATTCTTGATATAATCTTGATTATCTATCATTAATCATACGAGAGATGACGAGGTCAACAGTTGACAACCTACAATACCGTATATAATGAGTAATAACACCCTAAGTATTACATGTCGTTCCGCGAATCGTGGCGAATGAATTTTGGTTCGCACTTTTTTTTTCTCCACAGAATATCAACGGTGTTAATGGAACCTATTTAACATACTATCTTAATTAGTATAACATCTTGGTATTACTGGCAACCTGTGGACAAAACCCAACAAACACTAAAAGTTTAAGAAGAATACTAAATATACATTATAAAAATTTAAAAAAGTCCCCGTGTCATTTAAATCACGCATTATAAGCACGTCCTCTCTTCATAATATAAATTTAAAATCAGAAATCTATGTAAATATTTGCGGTAGTAGGTATACACAAACTAACATGTTAGTGATTCCTGTGTTGTTTTAATACACCAGTGCATTCTCTTTATCTGTCGGCAAGATCCTTCTGTCTATGAAAATCCACTTCACCTATGTATTTTACGTAATTTGTATGGCAAGCATAAAGATCCTTACACAATCAGCGGCGACAACAAAAGATTTTACTGAAATTTATCGTTGCGAATTTCGCTTTTGGTGTGCAAGCATATAGATAAATGATAAGGTTCTATCTCGGAAGGAAAATCGTCGAGTGTGTCGCCACGAAAATGTGCCAATTGGTTTAAAGGCTATTATCGATGCCGATGGTGAGTGAGTGAGTGATTATGGAGTTTAACGTCGCTGGGGTATCTTTCATCCATTTGCGACGATAACGATGCCGATGGTAAATAGATTTGAGTTAAAGCTGTACAGGACTGGACTAAATTTACTATACAGCTACCCGTGAGATTCATGACTGCACAATTCCTCAGCCGTGAATTATCATGACACGGAGATACATCATTAGATCCGTCAAAGGCAATTATTACCTATCGTTATAGAGGATGATCCACGTTGAGAAAGCTGCACAACGAAAGTTACTTTCAGGGCTGGGCCTAACATTGTTACCTATTTCCCAGATACCCCTCCGATTAATGAGTACACAATCAGTCGGATCGACCGAGCACATATGCATCCTCAGATATACCCGATGTCGCGAAGTTGCTACGAGTGCAAAACTGTCTCAGCGGTGAATGCGATGGTCATTACATTGTGTAGAGCCAGTGAAGCATCAGAAACGTCCTGTCATTGCAAGAAAAATAAATCGGTCAGTTTATACTCAAACTTATACAAGGAGACTGATAACATCAATAACGTGCATGGGTTTTGAATGGCCGGATCAATTTCAATATAGTTGAAAGAGTTCCTTGTATTTTGATCACAATCGTATACTAGTATGTCAAATACAGACCTGTTTATAGGTGACGGTTGAATGGACACGGCACATATCCGTACAACGCACAACATGAGGGTTGGAGTTATCTGTGTTATATCAGACGGGTAGCTACGCTGTTGTCGAGTTCCGAATACCAGTGATATTACCACTACAAGGTATGTACATCACGTTGTAATGAGTGTGCCAATGATATTACCACTACAAGGTATGTACATCACGTTGTAATGAGTGTGCCAATGATATTACCACAACAAGGTATGTACATCACGTTGTAATGAGTATGCCAATGATATTACCACTACAAGGTATGTACATCACGTTGTAATGAGTGTACCAATGATATTACCACTACAAGGCATGTACATCACGTTGTAATGAGTATGCCAGGATAGTGTTGTGTATGTTGTGTATTGAAAAATAATGAGTGTATATAATTTGTTTATCATGTCCGTGGGAAGAGAATTCTAATACCAATAACAGCCATGAGAGAGAATAATGTAATTTAAGTATGCCTATTTGCCACTATGCTAACCGGGTCATATTGTCGACTGAATTCATTACAAATAGTGTCCGTAGAAATTATGCAAGATGATTACAATTGCCGTCTTTTTCTTCCTACAGGTGTGTGTGGTATTGATGGATCGCCTCAAGCTATTCTGTCGCAGAACAAGACAATGTGCCGAATTTGTTGCTGCTGTCATTGTAATACCGATAATCATCTTCGTCACACAGATAGCATTGCACGTTCCTTTTCTTAAGAAGACTCTATCCAAGAGATGGGAGACTATATGTGACGGAGCTGACGTACCATTTGATGACGTGATGAGCTCCATCAGATCCGTCAAAGCTTTGAGTGATATCTACTGGAATACATATATAAACATTTTTACCGATGCTAAACTGGGCGGGCCAGCTCTCGACGCTAAAGTCTGGTCTGCAGACGGATCAGAGTCTCATCGTCTGCTCGACTTCATGAAGAATGGGCGTCCTCTGGTGCTGAACTTCGGCAGCTGCACCTGAAGTCTGTTCATGGGCAAGTTGAAGAGGTTTGCCGAGGTGGTCCGTGAATTTGGATCAGCGGCCGACTTCTTGCTTGTCTACGTCGAAGAAGCTCACGCTGTAGAACGATGGTATATCGAAGGGGGGCCAATAATTGGCAGCGCAAAGACGTTGCAAGACAGAGTGTTGGCAGCAGACCTCTTGAACAATGAGAACGTGAAGTATCCAACAGTTCTAGACGACCTGGGGAATGATGCATGTCATTTGTATGGTGCAATGCCGGCTAGGCTTTATATCCTCCTTGATGGGATCATAGTCTACAAAGGAAAGGGTGGAATTGAGCACTATGACCCCAAAGAAGTGACAGACTGGTTGAAGAACATCGCGGGTAAAGAGAAATAGGCATAACTCGATGCCATTAGTATAGAATCGAGTGTTTTTCCAATAGTGTAGAGTCTACAATACATACCTATGTTTATTGTGTTATTCAGGTACATGAAAACATGTTGTTAGTTTCTGAAACTTTTGAAGTCTTTGAATATTTACAGATTTTGCAGTCAGTGGGTAAGACATTATTGAACCTATGACGATCCTGTTCTAAATTGTTGACTTGCAGGATTCGACCATGATTAATAGATGTCCTTCCCACCGAGCTACAAATTACTGATATATATGTCAGTCAAACCGGTATTCAACATCAATTTCACAAATAGTAGTATAGTAGCAGGAGTAGCAGCAGCAGCTAGTAGTAGTAGTAGTAGCAGTAGTAGTAGTAGTAGTAGTAGTATAGTAACAGTAGGCCTAATAGTAATAGTACATGGCGACTGATTCTATGTTGCGATGACAACGAGATGTCATCAACTATGAGTGACGACGACAGCGCTTTGATCTCGCTCTGCCACAAATATAGTGGGTTTAATGCCAAGAGATCTACGTAGACCGGGAAGCTCTGACCGTCGTATCTGCGTGGTGCTTCGATTAACTCATGCTGGTATGACGGTCAGAGCTTCTCGGCCTAGGGGTCTACGTGGACTAGGTAAGATGATCCAACAACGGCATAACTCCCAACTGACATTTACCGCCAATAACGTAAACATTAATTGTATAGTTACCGCAATACCTTGATACTCACACGGAGCCAGGACATCCACCTGTACACTGTGAATACAGTCCTTTACCCGCTTTTGTGGACTAATAATTATCTTCTTCGTTCAATGAACTATTTGTGTTTCTCCGACTGACCGGTCGCCGCTTTCATCAGCCGGACTCTCACCTGCCAATAATGAATATCTTCATTACTCACGTCTACGCCAAAAATAATTCGACAATACCACTATACAACATTATACGGAACATTCCACAAATGTTTATTGACAAATAAAGTACTGCAATATGAAGGCATGTTTTGACTTTATTGCATGACCAAGGTGACAACAAGGGACACACGACGTTTAATGTGCTAATAGTTGTAATTTCGATTGCTATCGGCTTTCCCCACGGGTGACTAGTTTGGGTATGAGAAAAGGGCGTCCAACAAAACGGGGACACTCCATCAGGATTTCCTATTACGACGCAGAAAGACGAAGTTGATATAATACAACTGTAGGTACGTTTATAAGAACAAATTGTGTTGTATTCAAAATTCATGGCGCAGTAATTATTAGTTTCCAGCGTGATTTCCGGGGTGTACGGGTTTTTACAAGCCAACATGTCTCTTCTCTCTCTCCCTCCCTCTTCTCTCTCTCCCTCCCTCTTTCTCTCTCTCTATCTCTCTCCCCCCTCTCTCTCCCTCTCTTCTATTAGCTCTCTCTCTCTCTCTCTCTCTCTCTCTCTCTCTCTCTCTCTCTCTCTCTCTCTCTCTCTCCACACAAACCAGATACAGCAGATACTCGCCACTGTTTATTTTGCTGTACACAGTAAGCCATGACTCAATCCACCCCAGCTGTCTGTATCAACTGCAGTTTTAGAGCTATAAGTAAACAAGCCAAGTCCAATGACACAGCATAAATACGACGATCTATTCAGTACAACTATGTCTATTTAGTGCGTACGGACCGTACTCATTCACGATAAAAGGTCGACCCCCAACCAAACCGAACTCGGGGTGTTATACGGGTACATACATATAATAGTTCATTTGAAAGGAAAATGTGCAGCATTAAACGTAGTCAATTAATTGTAATAAAAACACTATAGGTGACCATGATGGACTGCACGTGACACCACCGCAGAGGTCACTCTAGAGGGATGGACACTTGACATTATTGACCCCTATTATCACGGACAGGAGGAGTTAGTTCCCTTTCCATTGATTATATCGAGTAACCCAGTTTTTTTTCTACGACGCCCGGAAGCATTTCGATACTGCTATCGACAAGGTCAGTAAATATGTTTTTATGAATATAGTTTGAGAATAATGAATTATTATAATCTGGGTATTATTTTCACAGTGTACATATGCAGTGTAGGCCTATAAAGTCTTTAATTAAGCATGTATAACATACAGATAAGTATAATCAACCGTAGGTAGGACAGACGTGCATTATTATTTGCAAAAATCAATACATCTACAACCCTCGATCTGTGCGTAACTTTTACATTCTATGTTACATTCAGATGTATGTCCTCAAGCAAGTTAATCTAGATAAGAATAATATAAGCACATAATACTTTTCCTTTGTAGAATTAATAAGAAACACCCTAGGTTTTGACCACTCAATATACCGCTGTATTTGTAAAATGTTCCGCAAACCTCTATCAACTGTTAAAAGATCAAAATCTGGGACGAAAATCGTAAGCTAGTTAACGAGGCCGAGTCTAAAATTATCCTAAGCGGCGCAGGTAATAGGGTGCGAGCACTAAACATGAAATATCCGGAACAGCGTGTACAAACGGAAACGAATTGGCGAGTTTCCGCTGATAGTACAGCATGAGATATACCTTGCTTCAATCTATTGTATTTGAATAGGACTTTAAATTAGTATTATTTGAGCGAGTATAAGATCTAGGACAGAATTGTGACCGTCTCGGAAAGACGCAGTTGTGCTTATAACTATTTCCATTAGATCTTAATTGATGCATGTCGTTTTATTTTCTTCTAAATTTCTAGCATATTCTGTTAAAAGAAACAAGGTTACGTATAATGGTTATACCAAACGTTCGCAAAAGGTTAGATATAATATCCAAAGCAGGGGGCTGCACCCTTGAGGCCCCTATGCTAATTTAAATTTAAATATTTAAAAAAATTATCACTACATATAGATATTATCATTATTATTTACATTGTTTTAAGTTAAAACAAAATATGTGCCTGCTTCAAGAGCCTGTGATTCAATACAACTCTTTCTTCCTCCAGGCGGAAGCAGTACGTCATGGATTACCTAAGGCTAGCCTGTCGCAGGACACAGCAGTGTGTACAGTTTGTTTTGATTATCTTTGCGATGCCACTCTTTATCTTGTTTGCCAAGATAGCACTGCACATACCGTTTATTATGAAGATACTAGAGAAAAAAACTGCCCGCGTCGATGCCAAGGTTAAATTTGGGGACTTTTTAGGTTCTACCTGGTCTGTAAAAGTATTGATGGATATGTACTGGAAGCAGTATGTGAACATCTTCAAAGATGCCAAACTGGGCGGGCCAGCCCTCGACGCTAAAGTATGGTCTGCAGACGGAACAAAGTCTCATCGTCTGCTCGACTTCATGAAGAAAGGGCGCCCTCTGGTGCTGAACTTTGGAAGCTGCACATGAGGTCCATTCATGGGCAAGTTGGAGAGGTTTACCGAGATTGTCCATGAATTTGGATCAGCGGCCGACTTCTTGCTTGTGTACGTCGAAGAAGCCCATGCTGTAGACAGTTGGTACATCAAAGGAGGTAGAGTTATTGCACGTGCCAAGACATTGGAGGACCGAATCTCGGCTGCAGAACTTTTGAAGAAGGAAAACTTGGCTTGTCCAGTTGTTCTAGACGATATAGGAAGTGAGGAAGCTTGCCGCATGTATGGTGGATTGCCAGAGAGATTATATATCCTCCTTGATGGTGTGATAGTCTACCAAGGAACATGGGGAGTACCGTTCTACCGCCCAGAAGAGGTGAAAAACTGGTTGAATACATTCGTGGGTAAAGAGAAATAAGCATAGTTTAATGCGTTCCATTTGTGTACAGTACATGTGGTTGCAAACATTCATTGGTAAATATAAATTAGCATATATTAACATACTTTAAGCATACTTTACACAGTAATCAGCCGTGTCGCATTCGCATGCGTCAAATACAAGCATATAGTTTATAGTGTTCCTGCAAGAACTCCCCAGACATATTGGAAGAATGCTCCAAAATTTGGTATAAAATCTCCCCACAAAATATATTCCGGCCCTTAATTAATTTTGTTGAGTATACATTATTAAGCGCACGTGCAACCCACGGCGTATTGCACAGGTTACGTGTTAAATTACGACACGTCATTCATATGATCGAACCATGACCTGTCTCAAATTGTTGGTTGTCATGCATTTTACAGCCAGTGGGAAAGACATTATTGGACCTATGACGATCCTGCTTTAAATGGCGTTAGCTGACTTGCAGGATTCGAACGTGATTAATTAGATGTCTTTCCCACCGAGCTAATGGTTACGGAACTGTCTTGTAAACATTAAAAATCATTTTGTTCTTTGTTGTATTATATTCTTGCATATTCTTTTTTACAGCCAGTAAACTAGTACTATTAGAGACACAATGATCCAAACGCCTTTGAGTAGCTAGCCTATAGTTGGATACCGGAGTTTTATAAATGTATATTTTTATTGATTGATTAATTGATAAAACATATATTCTAGATGATTTTACGTACATTACATCGTCAATAGCTGATATTTAGCGGCCATATGCAGCAGTAATATAAGTACATTCCCAGGAAGAATGGAAGAAAGGATTCCAGACCAACAATGCACTTCAATGCTTTCATTGTATATAATAAATATAATACGACTGCTAGGAATATGGGTCACCTAAATTGTCATTTATTGTAACTGTAAATTATCATGTAAACTACGTGAATGTTATGCTTCATTTGATTTAAACATCGACTTGGGGTTTAGAACCGCTTTCAAGATTATTAACTCTGAATATAATTGTTTTCACGCCTGGCAACATTCATTTCCTAATTTCTGACATCCTACTGAACAATGTGGTAAATATACATATATAGTGGTATTTATTAATTTTCCAGTTTGGGTTGTTCATTAACTAAGACATTCTACAGCCACGTAATTCACATATAGTAAATTATGTACTGTTAATGAAGGACAACAGATGTAAAGCAGGTGTAAATAATTTATTAAATAAATATGTAAATAAGTGTATTATATATACATGTATGTAAATATATATCACAAAGAATAAATAATCAACTTGTGCACTCATCAATTATTGCCACACGATTGTCAACTGTTTATGCACATAACACAGATTTCATTCATCCAGAACACATCCATCCATACACTGCTACATATAAACTGACAGTGCGCACGCACGCACACACACACACACACACACACACACACATACACACACACACACACACACACAAACACACACAAAACAAAAGAGGGAGAGAAAGAAACAGAAAACCCCACAGAGTTGGAATTCGCTCCGGTAGGTTAACAGGAACTCGCACATGAATAATATTGAAAACTTAAACATAAACAATTGGCATTTTCTTCACTGCAAATACAGCTGGAATATTCTCGTAGGTACATCGCACCGAAAACACAGAACTTCCCCTCATGTAGTTGCACACAGGAGGATGTACGTGACCAATGGTAGCATAAGGTTGTCGATCTGTAGAGTGAAGGCTTCGAACAATGAAGACAGCACCAAGGACATGACCAGAAAAACAACGGAAGTCGGCATCACCGCACCTTAAATAGAAATCATTAAAGGTTGAGACCCTACTGGCGTTCTTCTTCTGACTCAAGTGTGTGCCATCACATTATCTGCTAACTAATATTGCAATGGAAAGTGTTTTTTAAATACATGTAATTAATTTAGTACAAGATCGGAGTATATGACGTGGACTTATCACAGAATAGTTACGGATGCATTTTAATAAGTAGATATTGTACATACCAAAGAAGACTAGTAAATACACAGCTCCAAGCTGAGACAAAATGCACGCCAGTGTTCCTTCAACAGTTTTATTGCTCCCTGAAAATGAATTAACATTACAGCATTTTACACACATTCGCTACATACAACCGCAATGCTGTCTATGGCTCGGCTGTCTATGGCTGTAACAATCATAAACCTACACAGGCTCACAGTTAATGCTATTACTCAAAAACATTTACAGAGTCTCAGCCTAGTATCGCAATACGTCTCTAGAGGCTGGCGTATCTGGCACCCCTTCTGTATGGTGCTGACTACTGTGGAACGTTATTTGATTTGAACCTAGATAATGGTGCTGAAATGAAACCTGAAATATAACGACATCTTGACAATAGCTAGAGGCATTAATCACTGTGTGACGGTGTGGTGGTAGGAGACTTCTCACATGACTTGAAATGATGTGTCAAAACAGTCTTAGAAGCGGCTCTAAACCGCAATTAAAAGAAAATAAATTAAATTAAAAATAAATAAATAACATCAACATTGCTTGAAGAGAGACAGTCTTCAGGATGAGAACGAGGCTACAGGATGTGAAGAGTCTACAGAAGTGAGGCTATCTTTACCTGGCCATCTATGTCTGCCAATGAGAGAGCCGCCAATAGAAGCTGCAGTGTCCCCCACACCAATGGAAATAACGCCACTGTACACAGGAAGTAGACTACCTGGGAGAGAAAGAAAGTTCGTCGTCTATCTTAGAATATAACATGACTGTAACCTGACATAATACTAAATACATACACACACCATTATGTTATAATTGTATTATGGATAAAACTACACGATAGTTACCATCGACAGGTCGCACGCTGGTTAACCACAGTGGTAAGGACAGTCCCACCAGCAGGTAGATGTGGGACACTAAAACTGGCCCCTCATCTTTGTCGTCCACGAACATTCTGAAGGCCTGGTCTATAACTGTTCCCAGTGGTGGGATGGAAAAATATCTCATCACCTGAAATATAGATGACTTGTCCGGTAAGTAAACGTTTGGGAATTTCTGTACGAGGATGGAAACTTTATCGGCAACGGATAATTTTTCACACGTGGAGTAATTCCGTAAAATAAAGACACGGCGAGATTCTAATATAATGCCGAGACCTTTAACAATCTGATCATGCATAACGTTCCACAAGGCCAACTGATCTAACTTACATACGATCTATACTTTACATTATACCGTTCCACAGCACGACCGTTGCGCTACGACAGTCGTAACTCGCAATGTTTAGAGACTTACGACTGATAGTCTGGTACGGCTTTACTTGTGGAACGGGGTCCTGGGCTGCCTTTCACGAAAAGGTCGTGAGGGTGTAAATCAGGGCGTACGCCATGCTTTTACTATAGAAGGAAGTGACGTAAACCTGTACGACCATTTAGTGAAACGCATGCCAGATGTATAAGCAACGGTGAAGTCTAATATGGGAAACAAGACTATTATACAAAACAGTACCATTTCAAGAAGCTCTCGTATCTACTAGAAGACCATAGCGCTCTCCTATCCTTTTCATTGATCTCTACGTCAGCGCTATGGTCGCTTTAGTGGATACGAGAGATTCATGAGAGGGTGCCACTTCTCCAAGCTCTTATCTACGATGAGAACACAGCGCTTTCGCTAGTGCCCGTTCGCCCTGTGCAAGATATAGCTAGAGAACTATGGTCTAGTAAATACCATGGTATCGTTTTCCGAAGCTCTCGTATCTACTTCGAGACAATAAGCACTCTCGTAGCGATCTCTTATTATTATAATAATAATAATAATAATAATAACAACAATGTACTAATATAGCGCCTAATATCCATCAGAAGGTGCTCAGTGGCGCTTACAATACAGATAAATACATGTAGAAAAGACGGAGCTTTAAAAGGCTTGACGATACAGATGTGTTTTAAGTTCAGATTTGAAGGAACATTTGGTAGATATGGATGGACCTGAGAGCTATGGGAAGGCTGTTCAAGAGAAGGGGGCTGCAGGAGCGAATGCCCTATCACCTATTGTAGTTTTAGTATCAAATCGGACAAGTTGGCACTTATTACTGGAAGGAAGGACACAGATGGGGCTAATTGTGGATATAAGAGCTTTGAGAAACAGGACTACTACTGGAAAATAAGCTTCATGAAAGGGTTCCCTCGTCGACAAGCTCACCTCCAACATAACTAGGAATGCCCCAGCAAACACAGAGGCCATATGGAGAAGGTCTGCATCCATGATTAACCCAGGGATGTAGACGGCTAATATCATCAAATGGAAGTACTTGCGGATGACAGTTTTGCTCTGGGGAACCTCTGCTGTCCGTCCTATACACATGAAGCCAGTGAAAACTGAACACGCCAGCCAGTAGAGTATTAAATAGACCTGAGAACAAATAGAACAAAGAATAATGACGCCACTTTGGTATACAACACCCCAAAAATGTGGATAGTAACAATTGATCTCTCTCGGAACAGTTTTCTGTTTCTGACAGATTTCCAGAATAGTTAATGAATTATTACCAAATTCGAGTTACTAAATTGTAGGATATTATTCTTGAACATCATTCTATTAGCAAAGGTGCTTCAGATTGCAAAATTGAACACGTTAATATGACTTCATTTTAAGCAACACTGCTCTAAACATTTGAAGCGTTAACAATAACTAACACTTTAAAAGCAAATGAACCTGAAGACTGCTTTCTAATTCTTAAAACTGAACAACAATCGAATACAAACCCGCCGTCGATGACGAAATACATTTAAGATCGTCCAGGAAACAAAGTCACGCCCGATGGCAATACAGAACGCTGGGATTATGAACGCTGCCGTAACGACAGTGAACACGACATAGAACAACCAGTACTGGTCCTGTCTTGATAGGAACACCACGCGAGTTGACAGTGCGATAACTGCAATAGCGCTGTAGATGATCTGAAGACGGAGACAGAGAAAGTTGCATAATTTTAAACGGTGTCTAAAATCCTTAACTGTTGCATATTGTTCTGAAATGTCTCTGAAAAAACGACACATTCAAATTAGTCATATTATTTTTACATGTGCGGATATGTGCAAAGTTTGCATGTTCTTTTAAGGCTGCAAGCTGGTTTACTCACCGTGTGGATATGATCGGTATTGTAAATCTCAACATTTGATATTTCTTTCTGAAAGGAAAATAACACATTTGAAAAATATAAGGTATACAGTGCATAATAATATTACAACTTACTAATAATAAAGCGTAATGGTAGAACCTTTGGACCGGAGCCAAAGGGCCCAATTCATATCCCTACCCTGAACCGACATCAATGCTCTGGAAAGTTACCTTTCTGACGCGATATTGATATATCTGTACCGCGGCAATGCAGTTATAAACCTTGGTCAGTCAGTCCCAGTCGGTGCTGGCAGGTTTACTGCAATATTCAGCACTACGGAAGCTGCAGGTTTCCTCCTACCCTAAATTGACACGCAGTGAGATAGTTGAAAGAAACTTGAAAGCGGGTCTAAATCCCAATTTAAACAAAAGAAGAAATCTTTATAAAAAAAAATCGGACAATGTCGGAGCACTTACTTCAGTGAAGACACATACGGAGCGCCATGCCACCACTGCTGAAAGCTGTGCAACACATGATAATTCTCCTAAAGTGAAGCTCTTTGGTAAGTAGTTTGGCAAGGAATAAACGCCATACACTACGGAGGCGGACAGGTTGAACACCATCAGCTTCTGGGTGAAATCTGGAAAATGAATTGAAGACGTTGCATTGGGTGGGGTTTTTCCCCCCTGTTTTTTTTTAATTTTAAATTAATTTTTTTCAAACACACGTTTTCCTGAAGCTCGCGTGGGCTTTTTACTATAGCAGGATACGACGTAGGCCTTGGTTTGCGTATGACTACCGGCACGACCCTTTCAGGAAACTAATACCAGGCCTCGAGATTACGAAACGTTTTTGAGTACAAACTCATGCTCAACTCAAGGTTTTGACCACAAATCCCCATATACCTTTTGAGCTTGAGCATGAAATCGTAAAACGAGTTTCTCTGGGCCAGCTCACAGGGGCGTAGGCATTTGAATGTGAATTGGATTCAATTAGTGGGGAGTATTTTTTTGGGATATTATACCATATGGTCAGAATCAATTTCCTATAATTTAGAACAAAATCCTAGCCGATGACGGGCTCTGAAAATATGTACAAGTGTAGAATATGTAACAAAATGTGTAGAAGATTACTGTGGATTTGTCTGCGTAAGCTGCGTATAGGCAGCCACGGATCTGGGGTCATGTTCCCGGAGCATTTGTATACGTAACGACATCGTTAAGCCTTCGTGGGGGACAATTGACACTTTCTGGATCATCAGAATTTCCTTCAGGAACAGCTTAACGATGACGTAACTTATACCATAGGTTCGAGAACATGGCTCCTGGAGCCATATCAGCCTTAACGTTAGCATTGAGAGGGAGAGGGGTACTTTACCTAGCTGTAACACTAGCACCCCGGCGCCTACCAGCGAGGACACACTCATTACGTAATTCAACGCTCTCGATATGGTCATTGACAGATGTTTCTCATTAGACTTCTCGGCGGCGACACTACAGGAAGCAAGTGCTGACACGAACAGACAGCCTCCCAGAGTGGATCTCATGTAATCTGAAGAGAAAGGAACACCGTGCATCGATGTGTCACAAATATCATATATTTCAGTAGTAATGAAGACAATGTAATAATTACATGTATATACAATGAAATATATACAAAATATCAATGTAATTATTCTCCTGACAAAAATGGTGGTCACCCCTAAAATATTTGCTATTACTTTTCGACATCACGGATTATAAATTCCGGTTATTCTACTGTGGCAAGCACCTTACACTGCGCCGATTGGCCATGCACTTATTGTGGTGCGATTTTAATTTCTATGCGGAAAGGGACACGTTTCTCTATATCTCTTGGTAGTTTTCGGAGAATAAACTGTCTGCCTGTCTGTCTAAATGACTGAGTTTTATAATGGGAAAATGCAGCAGGGTGTGATATAAGATGCCCCTACTGTTATCGGCTATCGGTTACCTCTTTGGCCCACTCGTATCGGTAGAGCGTTGGACTCTGGTTCGAATGCCAGGATGTGCATGATCCTCGGTGAAATAAACATAAATTCAATCGTGTACTTTTAGATTTATTTATATTTATTTTTTATATCGATGTTGTCTGTTCATTAAATTTGATTGATTGCATGAATTAGTGCCTTACGTCGGAATATTTCACCCAATTTGTGGAATATATAATCATAAATGGCGAAATCATTGTTTCCAACACTAGGACGGTCACTTGTGATAAAGTACTAGTTTCTTAACATTTCACCTTTGTTACCTTGACTGATCCAAATCCGTTTAGCGGTATTACGTAATGCAAATAGTGCCTACTGTATACCAACAGTGGGAGATTGGGAGTACATTGTATGGTTCCCCTTGTATATCTATAGGTGGACAGTGCCCGTAATATTACGCCTGTGTGTTCGGACCATCAACGCATATATGCATAGAGCGCTGTGCAACATTCAGTCGAATATACGACTAAACAAAGACGGACAGGTCGAAATGGAAACATCGGATTTCGTGAAAGACTTCACAGAAAAATGGCAATTGAATAAAAAGACGGTGAAGATCCTAGAAGTAAACAATCTGCTTTTTGAAGAAGATTTTCTGGATTTGTCAGATCTGGACATAGAGAATCTGGGTTTGACCATCGGTCAGAAGAATGCTCTTAAAAGAGGCATTGCCGTTGTGAAGCTGTCTCGGTCAATGCACTCCGAGTACGGTGATGACGTATCAGGGAAACGTGAGTATAAACAGGACGAATGTATACAAACAGTTTAATCGTCATAGACTTGTTTTTAACTGGAGTTTAGAGCTACTTTCAATATGATTTCACTTGTATCACGGCTTGTTAGTTTAGGGCAGGAGGAAACCTGCAACGTCCGTAGATCTGAATGTTGCAGTAAACCTGCGAGCACCTGCTGGTACTGACAGACCAAGGATGACAACTGCATTGGCACGGTACAGACACCGCATCCTATCAATATTGCCTCATAAAGGTAACTTTCGCGAAAGATCATGGTATCCGAAAAGTATTTATCAGCAAACGAAACCATTATAAATATAATTCACAACATAATGGCAGTACCATCACATCACAGCGCGGGATCGGTGACAGAATAGTAGTAGTAAAAAAAACAACAACAAAGAAGCATCAAGCTACAATACTGCAGTAGTAATACTATTCTAGAAAGCGAAGAAAGCTGCCACATTTTGTCATACGACAATATGCCATGGGTCAGATATGTCCCTCGTGATTTGAATCTGGGCCCTCGGGTTGATCTAAAAAATATCAATTTGAATTATGATATGAGGGAATATGTTCTTCATGCAATAGTGCTCGGCATCAGCGTGAAATCGAAATTTGAGGTTACCCCTCAATTGGGGTACCAAATGGGGATTCAGTCCCTATTTCTTTTTTTCTTTTCTGTTAACAAGTGAATTCGTTCTTAGGACATCCTAAGGCTTCGAACAAACTTGGTTTTGTTAAATGGATGGGGCGTTGTCGGTAGTGGGTTTTTTTGGGTGGGGTGGGGGTGCACGATAGCTGGCCCATAAAAATACGGAACCACAGCTAATAAACACTAAATATAATATTTCGAAAAAGGGCGGCTTCTATGGAAGAATATAGCTATAGTAACTACATCATGCTTTCGTTAGCTCAATATCAGTCTACTGGGAAACACGTGCTATCCATTGTTGCACGTGCAAATAACCCTTGTCCATTGCTCAGTAAAAAGTATTGTCATTTCAGATGTGTCGCCTTTCTCCGCCGGTCAGCCTAGTAAGTACAATCATATTTAACAAACGCCATGCAACATACAGTAAGTACATACAGTACATATCAAGCATCTCTATCATATATATTATAGTATGTATTACTATGTATTTTTCAACACGTTAGTGAAATCCTAGGCCGTGTTTATAGCCGTGTGTAGCAATGATTTATTTGGTTCGAAATGGGGTTTAGAGCCATGTTCAAGATTCCTTCAGTTATAAACATGGCCTAGTGAAATCCGGGTATATTTGTAGAATATTCGAGGAATCATTTCGAGGTTACATCTTCATTGACACAAACAAAAACATTTACAATCAAAATACCAGTTAGCAGATGGTTATCAGGATTTTTAGTGTCGTCATACTCATGTATGTAGAAAAGGAGAAAATGATCAACCACACAACAGACAGATAATAAAAATGCCAGAAATCCGGTTAATAGCTCAAAACATATACTAGTATATTATTAGGTAATATTCATACATAAAGTCGATGTCAGGGAGATTGACGTGACGTAAAATACCAGAGTGAATCTGGGTATCGTTTCTCGGGGCTCTTAGTGACAATGATTATATATTTTATTATATGTTTTGAATTGGGATTTACAGCCGCTTTCAAGATTCGTTCACTTATATCATATTTAGCTAATACTCACTTAATTATCACTACCCAGCCATAACCAACATAAACAGATCCAACGGTGAAAGGAAACAATTATATAACGAAGTGTTGTATATATATATCTATATGTTCAAATTGGACGGCAAATAGATACGCACTTTGTTATCCAAGTTGGATAATGAAGTAGACAGTGTAAACACCTGTAGACTTTAAACTCATTACACACACACACACACACACACACACACACACACTACAATACAATACTATTAAATGCAATGCCGCGTTAGAATTTGCACGTATACACATTTCGTCATATGTACATCCGACATGACGTAAATGTCTAGTAGTGGTACTTGAGACTAGCGTGACGGATATAGCTTGCAATGCGTCTCCTATGCTGAAGTCCAAAGTTTATTACGATACAGATAACATCGCAGGCTCTATAGGCTATACCGGTATGTAGCAAAACTACGCATGTACGTAAAATAACACTACAATGACTGAAATTAATATAAATAAAATGCATACGATATTATCGCAATATTGTCATTTTGAATTCGTTAAATGGATAATAAAAATCAAATTGGCAAATAAATATAAACATACTAATATTATACTGAAGCTGCAAGCGTTTCATTGCTTGATATTTCCACGCATACGAAGTATTTGCTAGATGGCCCCTTCGTTCAAAGGGATCGTGCCAGTTAAACCTATAAAACGTTGACTACCAAGATATGTAATAGGCAATCCCCTCCAAATAGCTCGCTAGGCGGTTGGTTATATAACCACAGTGTATGCACGCGATAATATATGATCCTAGTCCACAGCAACCAGCCCGTATAGCAGGTAACACATAGTTAATTAACGACATTATTAAATGCAGTATGCCTTGTTTTAGTGGGCAGCCTGAAAGCTTGTCTGATGATTGTGTCAGAACGGGTTCGTATACGCACTTTGCCATTATGTATGCCTGTCAAAATATGTATTATTAATATGCATGGTCAGCATTATTTCAGTTTGAGAATATCGTATTCGAGTTGATTAAAAACAAAATTAATATATATATATATCGGGGAAGTTTTATGTCGGTAGCTTTATTGTGCAACCGGACATTTTCGAGGAATCGTATGTTCGTAGAATTTGTAGTTATTCAAGTGGGAAGTTTTCAAGTCGATGATAAACAGAATGTGTCATACTTAGTATATGATATACAGCACGATCGAACAGGTATCTGAACTAATGCCCCAGTCATAGTGTCACGTTTCCCCCGCGCCGTTGTGCCCCGTTTCTGAACCCCACGCTATGTTGCCACGTTATCCGCTAATTTTGAATATGTCCCAAATTAAAATTTCCAGTTCACGTTTTATCACCCTTTCTCACTTTGTAGCCACGTTCTTCTACGTTTCCAAACGGAGTTAAACGTGGCGACCAAAACGTGACACTATGACTGGGGTACCGGTATTAGGAATGAGTTGTTTGAGTCGCTAGAATTCATTCTATGCCATGAAGCTAACGGGTTACGGGACCAAATTACAGTTGTATACGAGTGTACAGAATGGTTCCACATCATAGAGTATATGGCTCTATTTTAGGTAATACTGATTGGTAATCGTTGCAAATGGGTGACAAATTCCCGCAACGACGTTAAACTCCATAATCACCCACTCTTTGGTAATCTAAAATAACAAATAGCCGTTTTTGTATAGCTAACAACTGTCTATTGTTCCAATACAAAATACGCCATGATGAAATCTAATAATAAAAAAAAGTCCACCACAATTTGATAATTCACATTATTTGTAATCGAAAGTAACCAATTGCCGTTTTTGTATAGCCAATAACTGTATTGTACGCCATGATCAAATATAATAATAACATTATAAAAAACAACGTCTTGACCATAATTCACAGTATCTGTTTTCCTTGTAGGATACATCAGAATGGACTTCATAAGGAAAGTCTTTTACCAGGCTCTCCGCTACGTGTTCCTCTTCTTTCTGATTGGCTACCACTTCCTGGCCAAGCTCTGGCAGTCGCTCTCCATTCCCTTCCAGCCAATCAAAGAAGAGGCCAAGAAAGTTCCCGAGGCGGATATTTCAATTCAAGGAATACTCGCCACCCTCAAGCGATTCGTCTTTCTGGCTCTGCTGGTCTTCGTAACGTTCGTGCAATCAATCGTGGACAGAGTTATGCAGCCCGTGTACAATGTCGTGGAAAATATGTCTGACTTTGTGGAGAGACACGCCCCTTTGTCCAGTCCAAGAATGAAGAAATCAAACTGATCCAAAAATTCAAATTTCGATAAGCTGTGACCGTTCTATGAAACGGTCAAAACAAACAATGTGATATTACTCTGTAATAGAAAGGCTATGATGTATGTACATATTCAATTATAGTATTGTTTATGTATAAAGTGTGTAGAAATATACAAGTCTATTTTCCCATGCTTTGATTTCAATATCACTGAACCTTGCCCACTATGCATCATCTATGTTTATTTTTGAGTTCTTGATTTTATAATTTTGAGAGCTCAGATGTGAGCCCTTCCATTCCTCATACAAATTGTATCAGGTAACAATAAAAATAATTATAATTTTCACATTAATATTGCACCAAATCCTTGTTTAACAGCAAGCTCAAAGCGCTATACTACGACATCAATGAATCTCAACTCTCTGGGGAGGGAAATAATCTTTCTACAAATAAATGACAAGAGGTTGATACTGTCAGAAAAATGTCTCATGCTTCATGGTTCTTGAAAACAAATGGAGCTGCCTTCTAGGACAGTGTGATTGGTTGAATTGGGGTATTGACCGCTTTCAAGAATGCCTTCAGTCTTATTATGGTTGGCATGCTTTGTATACACATTCCTTGCTGATGCTTTGTATTACACATTCCTTGCTGATGCTTTGTATTACACATTCCTTGCTGATGCTTTGTATACACATTCCTTGCTGGATTTCCAATGGCTGTTGGTGCTGGCTCAAGGAATACCCTGCTGCAGTTAGAACATGGATACCCACAAGGTCACACTATTAACCGACTCCGAGCTGACCAGTCCTTGCTTTACTGAGTGCCATGCATGAGTGGGGGTGGGGGTGGGGTATGGGAGGTATTTGAGGGGGAAAGTGTGGAGAAGTGCACACAATAATAACCCAACAAAGTAATCAAGATTTATTTTTAATAAACATTAGCTTTAACATAAAAAAAAAGAAGAGGAAAATGAGAAGACATTCATTTACTCATTGTCTTAATATCAGGCCAGTAGAAAAAGTAGAAAAATCTGAAATGTGTCAAATTGACTACATTTAAATTGCCAATTTGAATGTTATATAAACATAATTGCATTTGTAATGATTGCAATCATAGGAAGTTGCATTTACCAGCCCAGCTTAAGTATGAAGCGAGTATGATTTCATACTCACTTTCGCAAATCCCCATACAAAAGTTGAGCTAGAGCATGAAATTGTACTCGAAAGGTTTAGTAATTTCTGATTACCGGTGATTTAATTTTTTAAAATTTAAATTGGGGTTTAGAGCAGCTTTCAAAATTCTTTCACTTACATTACAGCTTGTCAGTTTAGGGCAGAAGGAAACCTGCAACATCCGTAGCGCTGAATGTTGCAGTAAACCTGCAAGCACCGGCTGGTACTGACAAAACCAAGGATGATAACTGCATTGCCACTCTACAGACAGCGCATCCTATCAAAATCGTGTCAGAAAGATAACTTTCAGGATTACCGGTAATAAGATGAGGGCCTATGTATGTACTCACTGGCATCCATGGACAGCCTGTGCTTAGTGATGTAGACCTGGTCAGCCACCACAGCCAATGGTACCAGGATGGTACACAGGTATCCAACATCTGCTCCTGACCTTTGTACAGAAAAACATCGCCAATCATCATGGGTCAAAGTTCATGAGGCCATTTCTTATGGACTGGGATATGTTCACTACACTACTTCAAAGTGATTTTTTTTTAAATTGGGAGTTTAGAGCCGTTTTAAAGATTCTTTCACTTATATCACGGCTTGTATGCTATTCTTCTACTAAGTGGTGGCTGGCTGATGGGGTTCGAAGCGAAATGGCAGCAAATCGGTTTGTGCATGCATGCAGTCCATTAGTTTCATCCTTTGGGTTTTCCTACAAAATACTACAGGGTCCAAACCCTTAGTGAAAAGTAGCACTACATAGTAGTACATAGCTGGTTGAATGGCTTTCATAGAGCTATGGAGTAATAGTCTTATATAGTGAAGAGTAGTGTTGGCGTAATTTACCATTGGAAGGGCTGGAACCCTAAAGGAAGACAATCACATAGATTTGTACTCGAGAAAGGTTACTTTTTCTACATCAATCAAAACATTAATCATTTTAATAAAATATGTTGTCACCATGTCTAAATATGTTTTGGGATGCTTAAACATGTTTTCTATGTATATCCACTTGGGCTGTACAAAATGTAACTCTAAGGAAACTAACTCCAACTGTAACTATATAGTCAACCCTCGGTATACCGGTCCATGAAGTACCTCCAGCATTATTGCATATAGCGTTATATGGAGAGATCATAAAGGTGTATCACTACCCGGCCATAAACAGGGCCAAGAGTTGCAGTCATTCATGGCGCATGTCTGCGGAAATCGCTGTCATAACAGTCACGGCTCGCAGTCAACAGTCACGCTTAGTCGAGTAGATGACTAGACATGCTTAAGTATTAATCGGTCTACATACTTTTGACTACAGCATCATTTCTTGCATCTCAATATTACTGGTACACTTCAAGGTAGATCTAATCGTATTTAAAACAAAGCTCAATCGACCAACATTTGGTTTGTTGTACTTCCGGTATTAAAATCCGGACAATTTACTCATTTAACACAAAATATCTTCAGGTAAACTTTGTAATACCAAAATAAACAATAAAACATTTTTCAGCTTTATAATTGTTCAATGTTTATTGACTAACTATTCAACCAACAAATAATCAGTCATCGATGACTGTCGTTGGCATTTTCTCATTTTAACACGTCTAAAACATTGTCCATGTGAATTAGTGAAATCGGTTCGAACTCGCCCGCACTTGTCTGCATGTGTTTGACTGTATATTTCAAGCACCTAATTGCTTCCGCAACATTGTTGGTGGGTGGTGAGGCCGTGGTTTCTAATTCGTTGTCTTTGTCGTCTTCATCGCTCGACCTGCTGAGGGCATCTGCAATGATTTCCTCATCAGTCTTGTGGGCGGAAACTGGAAGGCCGTGGTCGCAAGTTGACCACTTCGATACCGACACAGGATCGATGTCAATTGAATGCTCAGCCGCATAATTCCTGAATTTCTCCACTGCACCAGTGACATCCTGCAGTTCGAAATCATTGAATAGCTCGTCACGAAATGCTACCCCAACCCATCTCAATAGTAGTTGTCATAACCTCCTTCCATGCTCGGGTAAACAGGAACATCGCATCTTTGATTGTGACTGTATTCAGATACGCGGTTGGTTGCATGTCCGAGTCGATCAGGGAATCAACTAGACTTCGTCGGTAGTGGGCATTTGACGCTTGAATGATTCCTTGATCCAGAGGCTGAATGAGAGACATGGTGTTTTTCGGCAGAAGATAAGCCTTTGTGTTCCCATCGAGTGATTGCAGCGTGGACACATGGGGATGAGCAGGACAGTTGTCAAGAAGCAGGATGGCCTTTTCCTCCAGCTGACGACTTCTGTAACTCTAACTATATACTACAGCTGTGATTACATACTACAGCTGTAACTACATACTACAACTGGAACTACATACTACAACTCTAACTAGTATAAACTACAGCTGTGATTACATACTACAGCTGTAACTACATACTACAACTCTAACTAGTATAAACTACAGCTGTGATTACATACTACAGCTGTAACTACATACTACAACTCTAACTAGTATAAACTACAGCTGTGATTACATACTACAGCTGTAACTACATACTACAACTCTAACTAGTATAAACTACAGCTGTGATTACATACTACAGCTGTAACTACATACTACAACT
>JAUTBT010008952.1:0-24986 GCA_032361225.1 Lepetodrilus schrolli
TTAAATTTCCCGCATTTGAAACTACGCGCCTGTGCACAACAAGGCTATACAAAGGTTATCTCCCTTCGATAATCTCGCTAGTACCGTTACAAGGAAAATAATATGGCGAAGTTTTGTTTTGGTTTTACTCTTATCACTTTGTTTTCATTATAACAGTAAAGGGTTTACCAAGGTTTCACGATGCCTTGGTACGAATTAATTCCAGAATCATGGAAAAAGAGAGCATGTAGATATCTTCTACAACGATATGTCGGACATTTCCTGAAACAAAAGCTGTCTTTAGATCAGCTGAGCGTTGATTTGTACAGTGGAAAAGGTGTCATCGAAGATCTAAATTTAGATGTCGAGGTAAACGAAAACATATTGTCATGATTTTCATAATTTTAGAAATCTGTCATCCTTAACTGTGCTATTTAACTGATATTGATTATGACTAACAGTTTACCATTTTCCCTAAACGTGTGTATTCGATCGCGAAACGCGACCTTTTGGCTCTTTCGGGTTTGTTTACATTTGGAGTAGCCGTACTTTAAGTAGGCAGGGAGGGGCGAGCATTTCTGTGGTTCTTTGTTTATGTATCCGACGTATACTATTCCAGTGTACTGATACAATTTAGGCAAAGGGCATCTCCGGAAATTTTATTAAATAAAGTAATACACCTGTATGAGCAGCTAGTGATGAATCATAATATTAATTCTAAAATAATGTATTCATGTCTAGGTTTGATCCATTAGTTGTACTTGTCTTCACCATAGTGTAAACTGGAAATGTGGAGATATATTAGATTGACAATCATGGAGAGATATTTGGTTGCTATGCCAATTGCTAGTAGTAGAAGCAAAACTCGTTCCCTGATGTATTTGTATCACACCCGTGGCAGTAAGAGAATCTTGTGTCACTCCTGGCTACATTTTCAGCATAATGTTTCTTTCAACCAGCATTAAGGTGACAGATAATTAATTACACAAGGACACTGACACAAGGACACAAGGACATATCCACTATTATTACATTATATACACTGTCAGTATCATTGTCCTTTCCTATTATCAATGTCTATAAACTTCACAGACATGATAGAAGTCATTAGCTTTATAACCTGATGAAATATGATTTCTGACATATTATGTTTGTAATGTCATATGCGTACATCATTGCGTTTGATATAAAATTATCCTACCAGAAGCTGTGGGTAGAGTGTTCAACTCAAAATCAACATGATCAGATGGTCCAGGCAACGGGTTCAAATCCCAGGATTGTATTGGGTCTTATGATAATTGGCGCCCGAACAGGGACTTGAGTTTAGATGTTCTTCATGTTCGTATCTTCACACAATTGTTTAACAGAGAATTCCTGTAGCTCTCATGACACAAGATGGCTGGAATAGTGACTTGAGGTTGTCCAATGTCACAGTGTGCAATAAAATGTGCCTACAGGTCTCAGGGTTACACACAGTGCTGAGGTTCAAATCCCAAGATCGACATAAGCAGTTTTTCCATCAAAATACGTAGTTTGTATTTGAAATATACAATTTCTTATTAATCACACCCCTTTTGTTGTTTTCTGACCATTGCTGTCACTATAAGCAAGATAAGACATAACCTTTATTCATCAGGTAAAGGTAATGTGTCATGATACCAAATTTCCCATGAATCACTTTGGTAGCACATTGGTAAAATACTAGATGACAGACTTCAGAGCCAATAGTCCCAAATTCGAACTCGCCCACGGACAATTTTCGTAGAAGACCCATTTCCAATGCAGTCATGATGATAGGATCTGCTGTCTGTACTGTCACAAATTT
Source organism: Lepetodrilus schrolli (assembly GCA_032361225.1). Lineage (NCBI taxonomy): Eukaryota > Metazoa > Mollusca > Gastropoda > Lepetellida > Lepetodrilidae > Lepetodrilus > Lepetodrilus schrolli. The sequence continues at coordinate 1,805 of JAUTBT010008952.1, forward strand.
GTCTGTACCAGCCATTGATCAGAGGTTTACTGCAACACTCATTGCTGTGGGGCCGGTGAGTGTTGTAGGTGAAATAGCCCAGATTAATACGCCATTTACCTACACGGCAAATAGTTTAATGTCCGACAGGATATGTGTCTCAAAACGTTAATGTAGAGCCATATGTGCTTATTACAATTGATATCAATGATCACGGTGGCACTTGTGATTGGTGTTTTTTGTTGTTCTTCTTTATTTGCAACGATAGACATCTAGATCACCTTCCATATGCTCTTGTTCTGTACACAGGCTCTCAACACCGCTCTAGAGAACTTCAATGTACCTCTGGAGATTGTGGATGGGTTCATCGGCAGCATCGCCGTGTCCATACCGTGGACATCGCTGCTCAACGATAGCACCTGTGTGGAGGTGCACGGTCTGGAGCTGACCATACAGCCTAAACAGTGGGATGACAGTGGTAAGCCTAAATAGTGGGATGACTGTGGTAAGCTTAAACGGTGGGATGACAGTTGTATGCCTAAACAGTGGAATGACTGTGGTAGCCTAACCATTGGGATGACTTTGGTAGCCTAAACAGTGGGATGACAGTGGTAAGCCTAAACAGTGGGATGACTGGTAAGCTTAAACAGTGGGATGACTGGTAAGCCTAAACAGTGGGATGACTGTGGTAAGCCTAAACAGTGGGATGGCAGTGGTAAGCCTAAACAGTGAGATGACTGTGGTAGCCTAAACAGTGGGATGACAGTGGTAAGCCTAAACAGTGGGATGACTGTGGTAAGCTTAAACAGTGGGATGACTGGTAAGCCTAAACAGTTGGATGACTGTGGTAGCCTAAACAGTGGGATGACAGTGGTAAGCCTAAACAGTGGGATGACAGTTGTAAGCCTAAACAGTGGAATGACTGTGGTATGCCTAACCAGTGATGTTAAAGTTATGTTTAATTTTGGATCCTAATAGATCCTACCAATATTGTGGTTAAAATAACCAGTTGGATGACAGTGGTAAGTCTAAACAATTGGATGACAGTGGTAATCCTAAACTGTGGTGAGATTGGTAAACCTAAACAGTGTGATGCCAGTGGCAAGTCTCAACATTGTGGTCACAATGGTAATCATTAACAGTCATAGTGGGATGACTGTAGTACTAGTAATCCAAAACAGTAGGATGACAGTGGTAAGCCTAAACATTGGAGTGTTAAAGTTTTGTTTAATTTAGAAAATCCATTCTGAGAATTGGGCAATAGATCTTACCATTATTGTGGTGAGCCTAAACAGTGGGATGCCAGTGGTAAGCCATGACAGTGGCATGAAAATGGTGTGCCTAAACAGTGGGGTGACAGTGGTATGCCTAAAAAGTGTGATAACAATAGTAAGCTTAATCAGTACAATGACCGTGTTAAAAAACCTAAACAGTGGTGTGACTGGTAAGCCTAAACAATGGAATGACAGTGGTAAGTTTAATGTTAGGATGACAGTGTTAAGCCTAAACAATAGTATGACTGTGGTAATTTAACTAGTGTGGGGCCACTGGTAATTGTGTGCTTATATAATTGTATCATTTCATGATTAACTGCACATTATGTCCATGTTAGCATTAGGCAGGACATCTGGCAGTGGAAATCAATAGGCATGTCAATCATTAGTCGTGTTAACCTTTGCCCTGCCGGACTAATAAAAATGACTGTTGTGTATATTTATATAGCTAAAGAGAGGGCTTCCTAAGGGGGTTTCTTTTCTATAGTTAATATCAAGTAAATAAGGTTACAGTGAGATGCTGTATTTTCTAAAATGATGCTTCTGAAGTAACATAGTATCGTTTATGAACAATCTATTCACCCCCTTTAAAAGGATACAATCATAGGTTTGTTTACATATTATTTCATGGTCAAACATATCTTTACATGAAAATATGTACATTTGATGTGTCTACCCAAGTATACTGGGTAACCAGTTACATTTTCCTTATATCCCACTGGTTTTCAATATTTTCCTATGTTATTATTTTTTAATATATATATTTACGTAGTTTTATTGGTACCAATAGTCATGAAAGGTTATTTTGACAGTGTTCAATGATTGGAGTTATCCCCCATCATCTATTAGACTATAGAAAATTGAGATATTAAAGTACATTACCGACTGATTATTCAGGTTTTTCCCGAAATGTAAACTGCAATGGAATTTTACATATCCTACAGTGGTTAAACGATATTTTTAGGTCAATTAGCAATTATATGTATGCTAATTGCATGTACTTTGCATTTTTAACCACAATTCGGTCCAAAACAACAACTTAATCTGTGATTGTTTGCCTTTATAATGTTCTATCTTTTATTTTCGCCAAATTGTAAAAGTTATGTTTAATTTGGTACCTCTCCATTCCGAGATAGATTCTACTAATATTTTACAGTCCACTATTCTGTGGATGCAGATGTTTCGAGTATGAATATTCTGTGGATGCAGATGTTTTGAGTGTTTGCTTCAGGAGACAGTTTGGACACACTGTCAATGCTGAACAGCATGCACATGACATCCAGCATGCAACTGGCACAGGAGGTTCTCAAGTCTGAGAAACTGAACGAAGAAACCACCGAAGAGACCTCAGGTTTTGAGGGTGTCCAAATGTTCGCGCAGACAATAGACACAGGTTGGTGCATTCATGGTGACAAAAGGCGTATACGACCATTATGTAGACAACAAGGCTCTGTGTATAATGCATGTCTCATGACTACTTCTGATTTCATTCAATATAAAAAGGACTCGAACAAAATCATCTATTTATGGAAAACATAAAGAAGTGATGATATTACACTAGAACAGGGATTAAAATTTCTCCAAAGCAATATTTTATCTCATTTACACCACATGTTGTTGTTGGCATGCAAAACATGTCTTCCAGAGCTCATGTGCCTGTGACGTCATCTTCGTAGCGCTATTACTAAACAACAATCAACAGAATTAACAATCTATTTTGAAGGTTTTATGGGGTATTTGATGCATGAAAAACAAGGATTCTTGCAAATATTTAGCTCTAATATTACATATGTGCCGTAATAAATAGTCATAAAGTCACATTATGTTTGCTCCACCATCCTCATTCTGTTTGAGTCCCTTTAATTATTATTTGGACAACGAGATGTGTGTAACATCATGATCTTGTTCAGTCTTCATTGTCTGATCATGTTCAGTGTTCATTATCTGTGTTCATGTTCAGCAGTCATTGTCTGTGTTCATGTTCAGTGTTCATTGTCAGTCTGGGGACTGCAGAAATTCTTGCAACTTGATCACATCAGAAATAACTTTGTCTTATCATGTCACTGTTACTTTCCATTCATCAGTTCTGTCCAAAGTGAAGATGACATTTGTGGACACTACAATACGACTGGAGCACCTACCTGTTGGAGCAGAGAAAGGTGTGGCCCTTGAACTCAAAATTGAACGGTGAGACTTTCTTCATGTCTACATTTGTACTACTTTTATTACTGTTGTTATTATTATTACTGTTGTTGTTATTATTGTTATTATTATTGTTGTTTTTATTATTGTTGTTATTATTACTGTTGTTATTATTGTTGTTATTATTACTGTTGTTGTTATTATTGTTTTTATTATTGTTGTTATTATTATTGTTTTTATTATTGTTGTTAATAATAATAATTATTTATTATAATTATAATTAATATTGAATAATAATAATAATAATAATAATAATAATAATAATAATAATAATTGTGTCCATAATTGGGAGATGAAGGTCTCAAATCATAGAAAGCATCATGAAATGAACTAACCTTTATAAGACTCAAACTACCAAGATCTAGAATATTGTCTTCATGTTGATCCACCAGCTAGAAAAGTGTTCTTTTCTAGCTAGTGGATCAACATGAAGACAACTAGCATATGATAATTAGACATTTTATTAATATTACTAATATTAATAATTTTATAAAATTATTATTACTATTATTGTAACATTATTATTATTATTATTATTATTATTATTATTATTACAACTAGTTCTGTGTTCCAGGCCTATGTTTACAGACAGAAATATTAACTCGACCTTTACCAATTAACATTTTATTTAATATTAATTTGTACCAAAACTAGAAGCATGAACATACACTGATACAGTATGCATGTATTCAACAGGATGGAATACTACGATGACATCGCCACAGAAGCCGAGGGCAGCCCCGTAGACAGTCCATCAGGAAGCTTTGGTCAGCAGGCGTGTGTGGCCAACAAAAACATCCACATCATGGGCGTGTGTCTGTTCTTTGACGAGTTCTACAAGGATCCCACTCGGCAGACACAGGCAGACTCTCCCCAGCTTTCTCCTAATGTAAGTATCTGTCGTAGATTAATTTCCAGGACAGTTTTTCGAATTTACTCTGACTGACAAAGATAAAAGGAAATTTTTGGAATGTACTCACTCAATTTCGCATGTTGTTTGTGTGCTATTTTCAGTTGAATATTTAATAAAATATTTGTTTACAATATTTGAGATAAAATATGACATGCAATATAATATTCACAGTTTTTATTTTACACTATTTTCCAAGTATTATAGTTGAATGAGAGAAAACAAGCATGTTTGAAGCAAATTTAGTAACATCTAGTTTAAATCTATCAAACGTGCTCTAAGGCCAAACTAAATACTAGATACTTCGGCTGCTCCAACATCAATCGAAGTCTGTCATATTGTACTTGCAACAGAAGTAAAACATTCTCGAGCTATATTACTATCATGTCTACCAGTGTTTGAGAAGGACCTGGCCCCTGTTTCACGACAGCCTCCTAACTATTTAGGAGCTCCTAAAGCAGTCTTTAAAGTGTTTCACGACCTCGTCACAAGTCTTATCCCTTTTTAAATCAGCATCTAACTTAGGAGGTGATAAACTGGGTCTCATAAAGTCTGGATGTCATTGTGAAACAGGGGCCTAGAGGGTTTTGTTATTTCCAGTCCTTTTGGGGCTGAGAGCTTTACCGACCAACATAATAACCATATTTCGGGGATTTTGATGCTACTGGTCCTTTTGACCACCAGGTATTTTCGATATTTTGTGAACACTGTTGTCTACTGTTACAGCCGCTGTACGAGTCTGGTGCCAGTTCTCTGTTCAAAAGTGCGGTGGACGACCCTATGAACAGGAGCATCTTCTCTCAGCCCAAGTCAGTCGGAGGTTATCTAGGCCCTGGCTCACAACCTGTCCTCATCGCTGTTTTCTCTGGCAAACAGGAACTCAAGGCGAAGCTCAAACAGTTGGACACATTGCCAGGACCTAAGGTTAGGCTTCTGAGAGATGGTTTAATGTCATTTTGTTATTTAGATGAATAAGTTTCTTATCTACCTTCTAGGTAAAAAACACTATTTGTTTATGTCTGCACGTTGAGCATGCCACTGGCTTTATTATTATTATTATTATTATTATTATTACTTAGCTAATATTGCTTATTTTCAAATGCTTAACCACTACATTTGGAAGGACTACTATTGTAAGCTTTCTATTTTCAATCCTAGATTTCTCCTGGCCCTGAGTTTACAAAACCTTTTGAGTACAATTTCATGCTCAAGCTCAAATTTTATATGTGGTTTTGTGAAGAAGAAAAAAAATTGTTGAGCGTGAAATCATACTCAAAGAATTTTCTTAATCTCGGGGCCTGGCTTTCTGTCTGATTGAGATTTATATTCCAAGCTGCATAAGACAAAATCAAACAATTCCCTCAGGACAACCTAAATCATAGTCCCTCTGAGTCAGATATTTTTGATTTATTGCATAAAATGCTAGAGCTGCATTTGGGCTGCATTACATTTCACTACATTACACTACATGCTACAACCTGACAAAGTATTGGTTGGCTGAACGGGTTCATAGTAAAATAGCAGCAAATCCGTTTGCGCATGCGTGCAGTTCATTTGCTTCATGCTTTGGGTTTTCCTACAAAAAAAGGGGCTACCATAGCACTACATAATACTATGTAATACTATGTAGTGAAAAGTAGTGTAGGCTGAACACACCCCAAATGCTGACATTAAAGGTATCAAAGTAATCAATCAAGTTCCAGGTTCAAATCCCGCCCCGGGGCCCCGGCATAAATGTTCGCGGTAGTTACCTTTCTGACGCAATATTGATAGGATGCGATGTCTGTAGAGTGGCAATGCAGTTGTCATCCTTGGTCTTGTCAATACCAGCCGGTGCTCGCAGGTTTATTGCAACATTCAGCGTTACGGATGTTGCAGGTTTCCTCCTGCCCCAAACTGACAAGTCGTGATATAAGTGAAAGAATCTTGAAAGCGACGCTAAACCCCAATACAAAAAAAATAAATATTTAAATCAAAAAATCAATCAAGACGGGAGTCCATCTTCACCAATATTTTTGTCTCTTTCAGTTGGAGGTAGACTGCCAGCTGGGAGCCTTCCATCTCTTGTTGTCTCCCAAACAGTTGCACGGCATTGTGGAGATCTTCACTGGACTCTCATCTCCAGGTAGGGTACACAGCTCCCCAGCAGGGATGTTGCCCTAATGCCACTTTGCCAGGGAAACTCATCAAAATTTGCATTCTATCATGCCCCCAAATGAATTACCAAGGGAGAGAATTCTATCCAGCATATCCAGTGACAGCAGAGAAGAGCTGGGTGCCAGCATCTTTGAATAAACTGCTGTGTGTTAGACAATGGTTATTCCTAGGTGGAATTGGAAAGTCCGCAATTTATGTGGGTCATTTACACCTGCACCATCGAAATCCTGGCCTGTATGTCTACTTAACATCATAATGGTAGGGGTTTCGAGGATGCTACAACTGTTGAACCTATGTTCGAAAATATTTAATTGTGATTTTCCTATAGAAAATTCCAACACTATAAATGCTGAATGTTTCATAGATTGGACAATGTTACTCTAACTCATCTAGACATATAACCTGATGTTCCCATATATCGCTATCCACCCCTCACCCCAAACGTATGTTACGAAATTTTTTTTACTTAACTCTCACAAGGAACGAATTGGGCAGTAATGGTAGAATTAGGATATGAAACTACAATTTGTATAAAATATTTCTACATTCAGACTTATGCTTGGCACTGGATGCTTGAATTCAGAACCGAACATGTTGCTTCATTACGTATATAGTTTCATGAATGATAATCCAGGCCACGCAAGTGTCGTACTTGTAGTATGGGCATAAATTGTGGTTTACATCACTTCCTGCTATAGTAAAAGCATAATATACACCCTGATTTATGCCTAGACTACAATACGACCCTTTTACTTTGGTGCCAGCCATTTCTTGCCATGATAAAAGTTGGTCGTTGTTCCAGGTTGCCGGGAAGATTCTTCTGGCAAGAAGCCGTCCAGCAAGGACAAGCCGATGAGGCCGCTGGACTTTCAGCGTGTGGAGTTTGAGCTGCAGCAACACCTGCAGTCCGGGAGACTACAACACAAACAGCAACAACAACAACAACAACAGCAACAGCACAGTGCAGCTCAAGCAGTTCCTCTTCCAGTACTGTACGCACATGAAGATGTCATGATGGAATCTATTGGTACAGAACTCTTTTTTTTTTAAATTATCATTTGGACATGATGGAAATTGTTGGCATGTAACATGAAATATTGATCAATTCAATGAAGATTTGAGCTAAAGAATAAATTTTGTATCATTTCCGTTTTCATTCAGTGCTGTGAGTATGCGTGGATTTGGCGCAATATAAATGTTCACATTATTATTATTATTATTTCATTTTTTTTATTATTAAAATTGGGGTATAGAGTGGCTTTCAAGATTCTTTCACTTATATCACGACTTGTCAGTTTAGGGTAGGAGGAGACCTGCAACATCTGTAGCGCTGAATGTTGCATAAACCTGCGAGCACCGGCTGGTACTGACAAGACCAAGGATAATAACTGCATTGCCACTCTACAGACATTGCATCCTATCAATATCGCGCCGGAAAGGTAACTTTCGCGAACATTGATGCCGGGCCCCAGGGGCGGGATTTCAACCTGGAACCTTTGGCTCCAAGGTCCAACGTTCTACCACTGCGCTACCACCCGCCCTAGGTCTAGAGGTGGCAGCGGTGATATCTTCAGGTCCATGATTCAATACTTTTGAAATAATTCGGACTTGAAACACTTCATTTTTGCATCACTTCTGACACTATGTGTTGCCTATGCGACAGCTGGGGTATGGCTAAAACGTCCATCCGCCAAAACGTACAAATGTGAGTTAGCTAAAACGTCCAGATGTGGCGAAGACGTCCAAAATAAAATTGGCTAACACAGCCAAATTTGGCGAAAACGTCCAATGTAAAATCGGCTAAAACATCTAATGTCTAATATGATTATTAATATATTTATTTTGCAGGTTTACACCTCATCGCACTGTACGCACGCAAAATTAACATAACATTTATAAAACTTTCTGGGCCAAAACAATGATCACATAATATATCCAATATATCCAATATTCTGTATAATACAATGTATACTATGTTTATCCATGAGGCAAATTGTAATGATAAGCTAATAGAAAGTGTAAAATCTGTATTTCAAGATACAGGATATCATTGTATATAAATATCTAGAATGGCTAAATAGTTCATTTCTTTAGTTTCGCGGGGAGCGACATTAATATAGGATGGTAACATCCTGTTTATCAATCCCCTCTCGTGATACCATTATATATTATTGTATTGTTAAATATCTTGTATGTATGTCCTGTCATTAGAATAAATATTGTTTAAAACAACACGTGTCCTTCATTCATGCATAATACAAACATCATAAACTTCCTAATAATCGTAACACAATAACCGTGGAAATCGTCAATGGGGCAGTAGACAAGCATTACATTACATTACGTATCATTCCCCATTATTAAGCTAAAAAAATAACAAGTCATAGTGCGCGCCTATGAATTATTATATATGTAGTGTTTTACGATAAATGGCCAACATCCAGATTATTAGTATACAGTATTATACATTTTACAAGTTACTGGTCATTCTATTCTAAAGAATATCTATGCATATGGCAATGGAACTAAAGTATTGTTTCACATATCCAGTGGAATTGGTTATAATTCTGAGCACAGGTTTTCACTACATATTTTAATCGTCCTTTGAATTTAGTTCGACTTCCTCCAAGCATCACACAATTAATAGTCTTATTGTATTTCGGATATCCTTTTTCCCAGGTAGTCCATGTAGCAGCAGTTCCATCCGACCAAACAAACGTCAGTTCTTCCTGTTTGTCGTTCAGCCCAATGTAATAGTTGGAAAAGGCACCAATTCCTACAAGTAAAGGCACCAATTTCGATTAATATGTTTCTTCTTCTTCTTTTAATTGGGGTTCAGAGCTGCTTTCAAGATTCTTTCAAATATCATGGCCTGTCATTTTAAGGCAGGAGGAAACCCGCAAAATCCGTTGCGCTGAATGTTTCAATAAACCTGCGAGCACTGGCTTATACTGCCAGACCAAGGATAATATCTGCATTATCACCGTGCAGACAGCGCATCCTATCAATATTGCGTCAGAAAGGTAACTTTCGCGAACATTGATGCTGGCCTCATTGCGCTACCACCCGTCCCACTCCGATTAATACTTGAAAACATACACGGAAAAAGATTGTTATGTGGAGAATCTCCTCCGAGTGTTTTTATATGCGTGTTAGCCTACGAGTTGATAAAATAACTAAAATCCGAGGCGTTGCCGAGGATTTATGTTACTCCTATTTAATTAACGAGTAGGGTATCCTTGATATTAAAATACACAATGATGAGATTTAAATATATATCTGTCACCTAAAATTAAACTAACTCATTTAATTGCAAACTATCATCCACACCGTTGTTTTCTTTGAGCAACTTTTACTGTGCAGTGTTGTAAGCTAATACATTACCAGTACACATAAAATGAGTTAATTCTGTCAGTATTCTGCTGCGGATATTGCGGGTTTTCCCCTTCCATAAACTAACAAGCCGTAATATAAGTGAAAGAATTTTGAAAGCTGACCTAAACCCCAATATATATAAGTAGAAAAGGAGTTCCCTATATATGAAAATCACAATACGAACATGCCAATCAGTGATCTCGTGAAGAGGTTAAAGCAACTCTCTAACGGACATTTTGCCATTTATAAATGTAAAATATACGTATTCAATATTACTTTCGTGAAATGTCAAGTTCATACGTCTCTGAATATGCGTATGACAAATTGATTCGTATTTCATCGCGAACCATTGGAAGCCATTGTTTACAAGTTGTCGCTTTTCTAGACCACCACTCGCGGCAATGTTTGTCGGGCAAGTTACTAGCAGGCATATTCCATGTCATATAACACATGCATGTTATCTGGAACTATATATAGGTCCCTTAAAGAGGCAAGATCATACTTGCAAGTTTTATATATATTTTAAAAAAGTATACTTAAATTATTTTTATAAATAATATTAATAGTTAATAAATAAAAATATGAAAAAAATCTATCCAAACTGTAAGACACTGTATCGCCAATGGAAAGGAAGTCTTTCCCAACAGTGCTCTTTTCTAATATAAACTTCGGACGTCGGAGAGGACACCTACTAGTATGCACTCAAAGCCGAGGCAGTCCCGAGGCAGTCCCGTCTAGGCCTGTGTCGGGTGTGCTTTATGCAACCGTTTAGGCCCTGTATACTGACCTATCACAGATAAAACCCAAACTCGAAATGGTAAGATGTTGTTTCATTCATCATGAACATGTCGATCAAGAGATCAACGACAACATCTTTATCAAACAGCGAGAAAGAAAATGACTACTGTCAAAATTAGTCTCTGTCACGGATCAACATCTACTTGTCGATAGATTAACCAGAGAGACATTGTAATGTATCGTGAACTCAATTGTTGTTCTTACGTGGTAATTTAACCAGCTGGTACAAAAAAAAAACACGACCAATGTGAATGCATATCTTGGTTTCTGTGAGGGGGGGGGGGGGGATCCGTGTACACAGAAACGTTTAACGTCACAACTTCCGGCGCGGCCGCCCTTTGCTTGACCGTGAGGTTCTCGTCACACCCAATGCACCGAGGTTTATCTTCGCCCTTTAAAATGTAAGAGTGGGTGAAAAAGGTATTACCAATAAAATGCGGATAAAATATTATGATGGTGGATTGACTGGAGACCTGGTGCGGCGCCGCCTAGGGGGCACGCTAAAAGGCCTACTGGATGGGGGAGATCCATCTCATCGAGAGGTGAATACCGACTGTACGAATACCGGATTCCAATTTCGCAGGCTTCTTTTGTTTTACCCTTCAAGCGCTGCGATTGGTTGGTTGGTTGATGTGAAGACGTTTAGGATTGTGAAGAAGATTGAGACGAAGATTTCAAAGCCTGACCAGACTGAATGGAAGCCACACTGGTAGCCATAGAACATATAGCTGGGTAATCTATTGAAGCAGAAGATGGTTGAGTTATAGGTGTTTTTCGAGTGAGTGGTAGTGTTTTTGGTTGTGTTTGGGCCGACATGTCTGTCTGTGCCACAGTGACACTACGAACCGGAGTGCAAATGGGAATCTCGGTGTTAACCCATGTTGTTATGGTTTGACACCATTGTAACAGAGGATCATGCCGATCCTGGGATTCGAACCCGAGTTCGAGGCCAACGCTCTACCGACTGAGCCAAAGGAGTAACCCCGCTGGCCGAGACCAGTAGGAGCATCTTATATCACACCCGGCTACACAAGTAGAAACTGTTTTAACTGTTGCAGAATATGAGATCTTTGGAGGTGCTGATGAAGGGGAAGATGTGTTGAGGACTAGTTTCCTGGCCTCGGATAAAGGGATGTTGCGTTCTTACTTAATCCGATTAATATTTGATTCCCTGACCCATACAGGACACTGTTTGGATGAAGGAGGATGATCACATGTGCAATTGCAGCAATACGGAGAACGGTCGCAGTTTTCACCGTCATGTTCCTTAGAACAGCAGCGTCGACATACTGCAGGGTTTTTGCTGACAGGTGAAACAGCGGAGAAAGGTTCGGTACGTATACTTCTACCCTGAGGTTGACATACCATGCCTTGATTTCTGAATCAGAGTGGCGGTGGAAAAGTAAAGAAGATATGTGTTGGTTTTAATGTGTTGGTGGAAAAACGTTTAACGGAAGAGACGGATTGCGACTTCAGTTCTGACAGGGACCGCAAGCAGCGTTCCCTTTCACGGATGATTCCTCGACAGGTGTTTAACGATCTGTGCGGAGCGACAGAACTGGAATGGTATCAATGTGTTTGATACCGAGAAGGTTCTTTGCCTGATGACGGTTGTCGCACTCCACGAAGGGCGAGCCATCGCGAAGGCGTTTGATCATCGCGAAGGCGTGGTATCAGCCACGGCCTGAAGAGTCTTAGCAATGAGAAAAGGAGTTGCTGGTAGATGAGCTGAAGGGGTTGCTGTAATAGAGATGAAGCGAGGCCATGATTTTGAAGTGCAAGTGAACTGAGAAGGGTTTGGTTCAGTAGAGTCTGAAGACGACGATGAAGAGGATAATTATTATTTTGGCTTTGTTTGTTTGTTCCCACCAGCCACGGAGTACCAACAATGGCAATAAACTACCACCAGGCAGGTAGGACTACAGAAATGATATCTCTAGCAAAATTTACTTAAGTAGCTGTAAAAGTCCCTTAAGCGCAATGCCATAGTAAATGGACAATGCGCCTGGAGCGCCAAGAACTCGGAGGATAAGAGAACTAGATTGACCCATAAGCCAGCGCTTAGCATTTAGACCTTAGGTAAGTGAATACAATGTTAATATGACAAAAAGGAATACCAAAAGATATGAAATTACTACATTAGTACTAATTCTAGTGCTTTACGTTAACCAGCCGATTGATAGTTCCGGGCCAGTACTACCACCTGTCTAGGTGAAATCCAGGCCAAAGAAGTGTGTTGAAGCATGGGATCCACAGAAACCCAATTATCCTTAACCTCCAGGATCCCTTCATCCACCGACACAGGACACAACCCACGGCAAATAGGTTGCACCATTTTGTCGCCTCCTACGACACACAAGGGGGTGTGGGGGACCAATACCAATACACGGGGTTTGCATCACTGTAAAAGTAAACCAAATTATATGTTGTATAGAAAACAGGAAGAGTTCCTAGTTATATATTTGTGTTAAGAAGCGAATGGTTGAATATTGGTGTAAATTAATTTCAAGTACAAATAATAAGAAATTGTCAACAATCTGCTACTCTATTATATACCATACGCGTCTCAAAGATCAATTTATGCAAGGTCGGCATTGTGATAAAACATTATCATCTAAAGGTAAGTTCTATTCTACTAGACTATAGAAAATAAAGATAGTACAGTACATTAGCAACTGATTATTCGTGGTTTATCGAAAATGTAAACTGCAATGGAATTTTACCTATCCTACAGTGGTGAAAATATATTTGGAGGTACAATATATATGCTAAGTGCATATACTTTGCATTTTAAACTTCAATTCAGTCAAAAACGACAAGCTAACCTGTGATTGTGTGCCTTTAAGAAGTAGAAGTAGTAATCATTCATTACCTGTAGAAACCGGAAGGTGGATACACTTAGCATTTATTGAAAAAAACATGTATATTATGTAACTTGGAAATAGGTGACGAATTTCATTGTTTATTCACCTGTCCTATATTATGTGTTCAACATTTTATTAAGCAATACTATCGTAAAAATGCAAATTACCACAAACTTCAACAATTATTTACCTCGCAATCAATGTCCGTGAAGAATAACTTCAGTACATTTCTGTCATATGTATTTAAACAATTCTGTTTACACATCTAATATAGAATGCCCAATTGCATACCACGTACCATGTACCACTGTGAATGGTTAGATGGAATAAAGTTGATTGTAATTGAATTAAGGGATAGAGTACGGTCTACCCCTATATATAGTGTATTAAAGTACAGGTTTGCCCTGAACTATTATGGTTAAAGTACGATGACGACAACAATGCAATGAGTTCTTTTTCAAATTACATGTTAAAATGATGGTGTACCTAAATGAAAATGTATACAAGTAGGATTCTGGCATGTCCGTGAGAGAGTTGCTTTAACTATTGGGTGATAAATGCATTCATCATTATAATTCCATATTTTATAATTGGGTGGTTTAAAATATTATTATATCTGTACGTGAATTCGTTTAGTACAGTTCACTATTCCAATGACAACTCATTATTTTAGATTTTATTATTTTATTATGTGTTTCATAAGCAAATATGGCTGGGTGTTTTAATTTATAGTTTAAAGATGTAATCTATGTTGTGTACGTGTGACACTTTAATAAACTTCTCCTTCTCCTTCTTCTTCTTCTTCCGTATTTAAAACATTTTGATCGGTAATACAAAATAAGAAATTAGATTATTTCTATTGTTCATTCCATAAAATATTTACCGAGATAATCTACCAAACGGGGTATCGGTGCATTTATTATTTAATGCCAAAGTATTATCCTATCTTTGTGAATGATCAACCATACACGTTAATTATTTTATAGTAATTATTAATTATTACGTACGTACGACAATGTGAGTTACCTGTGGATTTTCTGATTATCCTGGTAACGTAGTGGTATTTTTCTGGCGTGTTCAGTATTACAAGGTGCATGTTGGCATCAGTACAGTTGATTTGGGCCTTATTCCATGTTCTGTATCCCATAGTAATCTTGAAGCATATTCTCGGCAAGCGTCCATATAAGAATCCGTTCTTGGCTGAACATTTACCACCTAGTCAGATATAGCAATGCACTCGTTGATAAGAAAGAATGCTCATGATATTAATAAACAACATGAGTCTCATCGTGCAGACACCTAGTATTAGACATGCCAGTCAATAGAAATTACCACATTAAAAGAAAGCGACGAGTAAACTACATTGCACAATGAATAGAATAAAATGTTGTCAATCGAAATACAACTAATTTCTTAACGTGGCTATATGCACTGCCGTCAGAATTTAAGGGAACGATCATATTGATATATTAATATATTACTTTCAAATGCGGACACATAAAATGGTATATCTAAAAAATTAGACAAGTACAAAATGTGCAATACATGCGAGAAAATTCATGGACAAGACTCGGCATCTTGCACCCGTCTCTTTAGGTTGTATAACGGTGGTACTTATACGTCACCTCACGAAAACAAATGTAATATATTTATGCGTTCCCTTATTTTATGACGGTAGTATATTTAAGATAAACTCTTTAAAAAATCGCAAAACTGGATGATGCCACTTTTTGTAGTTTGGGTATATGACGCTAAATAAACATCAATTTCACCAATTATAGTGGATGGATAATAATAATAAAAATTAAAATATATTGATATTTTGGGGATTTGGAAATTATTTTAAAATATACAAAGTTGTAATTAGAAAAAAAGAAGTGTTAAAAAAATCAAGATGGCCGTCAAATTAACGTTTTTGATTAAAATTTGGGTATTTCAAGTCTTGAGGTCGGCTGTAATGCATTTTTAATTGATGATTTGGATATAGTGAACCCACTAGATGACAAAACTGGGTGATGCCACGGTGGCATCTTTGTGACTTTCTTTTATTCACTGTTGAAGTTCGGGTAGACGCTAAAGTTGCTTCCATTTTCAGCAATAATACAATACTTAATTTTAAGTATTTATATTTGGAGGAGTTATGGATCATTTAAAAAATACAAAACAATTATGAAGAAAAACAATGTAAAAAAATCAAGAAATATTTTATACATAATATATCGTCATTTATGAGATTAAATAATGCGTAAATTATGCTAAATAGCATATATTAATGTATGAAAGTTTCAAATTAGTACTACATGAAAATTAAATTCTACATAATGTATTTTACCTGTTAACACTAATATTATGTTAATATATATGACATAAACATATGTTATAGAACATTGGTATTTTGTGATTTACCCCCACCATGCTCAAACTAGTATACCTCCGCAACAAATTAACATATGAACACGATATTGGTATTAACAGATAGTCTACACTCTGTAGAATATAACAGAGTGCTATATACAACATTTTCTTTATACAATTATGTGTTATAGAACATATTTAATGCATATTTTGTCAAAATTGGTATGTTGAGATGTACCCCCCCCCCCACCATGTTCTAACTAGTATACCTCCGTGATAAATTAAGATTTGAACACAATATTGGTGTTAACAGCTAGCCTGCACTCTATAGAATATAATAGAGAGCTATATACAACATGTTCTTTATACAATTATATGATAGAACATATATAAGGCATATTTTGCCAAAATTGGTATTTTGAAATGTACCCCCACCATGTTCGAATTGGTATACCTCCGCGACACATCAATATATGAACACGATATTGGTGTTAACAGATAGCCTATACTCTGTAGAATATAACACAGAGCAATATAGAATCTTTTCATATTTAACTATATGTTATAGGACTTATTTGAAGTATATTTTGTCAACATTTGTATTTTGAGATGTACCCCACCATGTTCAAACTAGTATACCTCAGTGAATGATCAAGATATTAACACGATATTAGTGCTAACAGATAACTTACATGTTTTAGAACATATTCTACTATATTCAAACTATTATACTTCAGCGACTAATCACGATATGAAACTATATTGGTGTTAACAGAGAGATGACAATTTATAGAATAGAACTACTCCTTTATAATATAATATTATCATCAACATCATAGACATTAAAGAATGAACTTAAAATTCAAAAGCTATAAAACTATGTAACCTCAAATGTAACAAAAAATACAACTTTCGCTAATAAATATCTTGATTCTTTTACACCGTTTTTCCTAATTATAATGTTGTATTTACTAAGTTATCCACGAATCCTCCAAATATACATACTTAAAATTAATTATTGTTATTATTTGTACCATATTAGTTGTGAAAATTAAAGCGAATTTAGCGTCTATCCGAACCTCAATAATGAATAATGAAAGTGTCCAAAGATGCCAATGTGGCATCAATCAGTTTTGTGATCTAGAAGTTCACTCTATCAAAATTATTAAATAAATATATATTACAGCCGACCTCAAGTCTGGGAATAACCAAAATTTAATCCAAAACGTGAATTTCTCGTCAAAATAATTTTGCCAATTTGGTTGCCATCTTGAATTCTTTAATACTCCCCACCCCAATTATCACTTTGTATATATTTTTATAATTATTATCATGTATTATACATCCACTATAATGGTGAAATTGAAGTTCATTTAGCGTCATATACCCAAACTTCAAAAGTGAATAAAAAAAAAGGTTGCCCAAGGATGCCAAAGTGGCATCATCCAGTTTTGTGATCAGGGAGGTACCCTCTACCAAAATCAGCAATAACAAACAATTCAGACTCCAAAACCGGGTTCACCCCTACTACTGCCGGACTACAACCCATATAAATTCCAGCATACTGTTGGCCTTGCCATTGTTATGATAATAGTTTAGTTACCATGATCAATCACGTAGTAGTTGGTATTGTTGGCGACGTCACCATCTGAGGCAGTAACGAATATCACATCGTGAAGTTGACAGCGGTGGTTATTCTGATTGTAGAACAGAGACACGCACGTCGGACTTCCGGTACACTGTGAGATGCAATGCAGTCTACTTTGAGCAGTTAACGTCTGGAGAATTCTCGTTGTGCGAATTTTATCTTTGTAGATGATATTTTGCACAAAATTAAGTTCTTCCGTCGATGGTGTCGCAAGCTCACACCTATGACGTGGAGATATTAAACATGAGAAAACATCTTCAATGCCAGATTAATTATATATTTATTATTATGTATTTCTTGAGGTGGGGTGGGGAGCGGTGTCAATCTACGTCACTACTGTTTTATTATTACAATTTTGCTTAGAATATATAGTAACTAATATAAACCTCAATAAGCTTGATAAACGTTATGGGAAACTTGTATAACCCATAAGTGTAAAATCAACCGTAAGTGTAAAACTACCCGTAAGTGTAATAAAATCACCCGTAAGTGTAAAAGGTTCCTTACCCGTAAATATAAGAAGTTTACCCTTAAATGTAAAAGGCATTCTTACCCAAGTGTAAAACGATTACCCGAAAGTGTATTGCAGTACACTTAATAAATGTATTACACAGCACTAAACTCGCCTACAAATTTTGATTTTGAGCCTGATTTGGGCAAAATAAAAAATATAACTTGTTTATGTATGTCAAGTGAATGTATACTTTGCAGTTGTAGCTAATAACTAATCCAAAATTAGCATAAATATCTATGTATGTATGCCTATAACATTAGCAACACGTGAATACTGCACCAGTAATTTGATGATAGTTTAACAGTCTATTATTCTGTTACAGAGTTTATAACAGTCTATTATTCTGTTACAGTTTTGTAACAGTGTAGTATTCTGGTTCACGGTCCTAGGTTGATTCTGCGGAGGTCTGGAGTAGTAGAAGTCGGGCGGGATGCAAGACTGTCCGAGGTTGAAGGCTGAACGATGGTTTTAAAAGGATTTATTAGTTGTACAGAGATAAGCGACTGTGGTACATGCACGCATCCCGGGAACATGCACGCGGTCCTGCAGTAACCGCGTAGACACACATGTCCCAGGAAACGTGCCAGCCGCTGTATCGTGAATGTGAATCCGAACTCTCGTAAACCAGGGAAACACCACAATTTATACATGCAGATAAGCATATTAGGACAGTCGTGGACAATCTTACATAACATGGCTGGAGCGTATAGATAAGCTTATTACGACAGTGTATATAATTGTTATCTGTTGAAGTAGTGGACAAAATTACATAACATGCCTGGAGCGGTATATGAACCTGCCATGGAGACGTTCACGGCCGCTCAGATATAAATAATTTGCAGTTTAATATTAGTCATAGTTGCCCTATGATATATTGTTGAATAACTCTTGAGAAGTATTTTCTATTTTGTGGAATTTGTCCATGTTCATGATGTGATGTCGTAGAAATATTAACAAGCAGGAAGTTGATACTCACAGGATCTATAGACAATTGTTGGTAGGTTCCTGGATTATGAATAAATCAGTTAACTGTAATTGCAATACAGAGCATTGCAATTGCCCACCATTACAATTATTATTTGAATGGTTGAATGGTCTCCCAATATTAATTATATATGGTTTGCCCTTGACATAAGTCTGGAATTGCCCTGCAAGACGACACATTAGATTATTTGTCTCCATTTCTCTACACTAGTTTTCAGTGATACAAGTATACTGTCAAAGCAGTCTTTGCTTGGATCGTTTCGATTTAACGCAGACTGGTTCCACGTCCTATGTGTGTATGTCATTTACATAAGACAAGTGATCAGTGTATCTTTAGTGTGACATCTCACAGTATCTTATAATGCTGTGTTCTCACTGACGCCGGTTTGAAACAGGTCTCCGTGTGACGGTCTACGGAAAGAGGCTTCGTTAGTGCGGATTACAAGTTGACAGATAACACGGCATATATTTCAATGACGTAACAGTTCCCCGCCCATCGTAACGTCGTCATTTTTGTTTCAATTCGCGTAAGAAACAGGCTACGTTAAACTGGTTTGGTACCGGTTTAAAGTGACGTCCCGCGAAAGAGATGTTAGTAAGATTACAGTAAGTAAAGTAATCATGATCAAAAGTAGTGTAATTGATGTATTTGCTATGACATGAGATTACTTTGAGATTATTTAAATATATTTTTAGAAACCATACGCCGACGTTCATGCACTCACCTTTGCATGGGTTCATCCAGATTACTAGAACCACCAAGTACTGCAGGACTATGTAGAACTCCATGACTGTCAACAGATACGTGTCTGTACATTACGGGTAACAGCCGGGTGTTTATCAATGCTCTGCATAGTCAGTCGACAACTCTGTTTACTATTACTTCCTGGTTTATAAATAAAACAGCCTTGTAACCTGTTCATATTGAAGTGTATGCAAAGGGTAATATACAATTGAGTAATGTTGGAAGATATCCATATCTCGAGCAATAACAATACAATAATGCGTATTGTTTACAGCTATATGTGCATAACTATCTCACCGCTTTGTTATTGCTTATGCTGTGTATATATTCACAATCCAGGAAGTAAAATATGTTGCGAGGGACTTCCATGTCAGGTGTCCAACCTGATGAAGCAGTAACTATAGTGTAGGGGTGTTGCACTGTCAAATGTTAGTACAGTGTGTACTTCGATGTGAACAAATGTGTTGAGAACAAGGCCAGACATGTTAAACTACATAATCAGAATAACGTGTCTACCGTTGATGGTGTGCACCTTGATGTCAGACCTGGCCGGTAATTAGTCCGCAGTGTGAGTGCAACAATGGTAATCTATACTCTATATATTCGTGGATACACCAGTGCTGAATGTAAGTCAGTATATATGTATGTACAACGGGTACACGTTTGATATGTATGGATAACAAAATATATGAGGTCTAACATTGGACATTGCTCAGGGATCCTGCATAGTTTAAGGGTAATATTACCGACACAACGCTATTATTAGGCCATTGATGACTGATAGAGGATACGACTAATAAAGCGTACTTATTTTAACAGTCCTAAGTGTACACTGTAAGAAAAGCAAGTTCAAGTATGAACGTATTTTAACCGTGTAGGGTTGAATGCTATATATGAATGTGTAATACAAAGAATTTGGGAAACACTAGTCTTCTGATTGGTTAGTGAATTATTTCAGTTCCTATACATACTTGAAGGTTAGCATCAATTTCGATTTACTATTTCACATCCTCGCCAGTTCAATCGCGTTATTCAAATATTGATAATACACAGAAACATGCAATTAAGCTGAATTCATTGTCCATTGTAGATGGCCAAACTATGACACTGTCCATCAGTAGACGTGTCCCTGTGATTGGTAAAGAACTGACATTTACCTGTAGCTACAGTGAAGGGATCTCGAGGACAGTTCGCTTCAAGAAAGATACGACTGTACAAGGTGCCTGCTCTACAACATTGAGTTCATGTTCACCACCTGGCAACTACAACGTCACACAGGACATGTCGGCCAGGATAGTGACTTTACAAATAGTATCTGTGGACAAGGCCAGGGACACTGGATCGTGGAGCTGTGAGAATTAGCATATTGTATCCTCACCAACCACGTTGTCACAATTTGCAAGTAAGTTCAGATATTTTATGAACGATATACCATTCATGGATGTGTCATCAGAGTGAAACTATTGTATCCAATACGGTCACACTGTCACAATTTACAAGTTCACACACACACACACACACACACACACACACACACACACACGCATACAAACACACACACACACATATATATATATATATATATATATATATATATATATGTGTGTGTGTGTGTGTATAATTGTGTGTGCGCTCGTGTGTGTGTTTGTGTATGTGTCAGTGCATGTATATACATCGTGAGCATCTGCAATAGGTTTGGAGTATTTGTGAGGATGTCCAGATGTCCTTGACCGGAGTCATATGGCATCCATATCCAGCTCATCGTACAAAAAAAATATGCGTATTTGGTACTATATCACTGCATTGACCTTTCTTAATACTTACTAGTATTCATATGACCTCCCCCCCCCCCTCTATAAATATATCATACCAAAACGAGGCTATCCACGTAAGAGCGTTGGAGATGCGATTGAAGATTCGCAGTTGTCCTTTCACACTTTCCAAAAATGTGTCCATTTGCGGAAGCGGAGGATTATGTCAATTAGTAGGGTTAACCATTTCTTTTACTGTTTGTAATTTGAACACAATGTTCCGATATTGCCAATATTCACAGCAGCGATGTAAACAGTTGCATGGCAGCTGATGAATATTAAAGGATGTATCCGGTGCCAGAACATATGACTTTTAATCAATTATATATGTTGAAAATATAAATCTCATTTAGATGTGAGTTAATTATCAAATAAATGAGAATAGTATCCCGCTCTCTAACGCTCAAAGCCGGTATGCATATTCCAACTCGTCCTTTAGAGCTCATGACCTACCGGTGACGTGTTATGAAAGTTATGTTTTTTGCTCAGCGCTGCCTGCCATTGTATTTTAGTAGAGATTTCAATGGTCGGCCACCATATTTTTCATCAAGGTGGTAAACTGTTCAGCATGGGGCTGTGAAAACTGCTTTTATTAGAAGTCTGATTGTCAGTTCTTTTCTTTCCCCAATAACTCTGAATGTCGCCAATTATGGATAAATCGGTGCCAGCATAATGTATGGTGCCAACGACAAATGCGAACAGGTCGAAAATGGAAGCCTTCAGTAGCTTCACAATCACACCACTCTAATCACTTTCACTCATCGGCGTATGAAAGAGATCCTAATACTGTTTGGCTACATGCTTACAGATATATATTGCTTCTCAAGACGTGCTCATATTATATATTGCTTATATCTTTTCATTTTGAATATTTCAATTATATGTAGTGCAACACGTCACTGCGAAAACAGGAACAGATAATCATAGTCAACAGTAAAATGGCGCCGCATTTGATCACCGATTGCGTGTGGAGTGGAATTGTTTTGGACTTTACCTGGAATTGTGATCCACCCCGGGATATAAGAACTATTTAATATAAAAACATCAGTCTATAGTAAATATATGTGTTATTGTTGTAAATGTCTTCATTGTATGGTTGTGATAAACCTTTGGTACATATTGAACAACGAAATTAGTTCGTGTTCCCGATTCGCTGGATGTAAACATCGACATCATCAAGATTTTCGGCCATGCTGTCTTCACTCTCGATGTTCATATTTTCTTCATCGTAAAGAACGATAGGATCATTGATATGGATGCATTGTCACATAAACATTGACAACAGGGAGCGTGTCGGCGTCTGAATCCATTCAACACATCTCTACACTCTATCTAAATCTATCGTAAATCGACGCCATGTATGACTTAGCCAGATCACATGATATAATAACTGAAACTATTTTCAACAGTTTATATTTCATATCCAAATATTGACGTCGATCAGTGTTATTCTACAGTTGTTGTTTTTTAGATTGGGGTTTTAAGTAGGTTTCAAGATTCTTTCACTTATATCACGACTTGTCAGTTTTAAGGCAGGAGGAAACCCGCAACATCCGTAGCGCTGAA
>JAUTBT010008963.1:0-24981 GCA_032361225.1 Lepetodrilus schrolli
TTCGAGAAGCTTGTAGCCAGGAATATCCATAAGTTTTAGGAAAAAATAAAATTAAGATTGGAGTGCATGTACGTCTCACACTCAGGAATACCCCATTTAGAGCACGTATTTTTTTGAGGATAGCGTCGTTGTAATACCTTGTAATAGCCTACTATTATTGTGTCTTTACACTTTACTCTACACAAAAAATGCCACACTCTAAATAAGAGATCCTTGAGCGCGATAAGCATAGTATGCAGAGGAAGCAATGCAGGGCACATTGCTTCAATTTTTTTTATGTCGTAAGCAGCGTGATATTTCACGGATGGTTATCATCCTTTATTATAAACCTCGATAAGAGATTTGGCCTAAATGCAGAAACGACAGGGCAGGAGCGGAGTTCGAGATATCGAGTGTTCAAAGCCTGGTTTTATCTATTTGTAAAACTGAGGCCTTTAGTTTCCAGAGCTTGCACTAGGCGCAGCCATGACGTTTAAAGGATTTAGGTTTTAATGAGTGGGTTCATCCATTAATCTAAAGAAAATCCCTTTGAAACTAAAAACATACACTGTAAGCGTATAATATCGCTGCACTCTAATCAAACAAATTCTTCTATTCTATTCCTTAACTCTATTAAATAGTGATAATTTGACGAACTATTTTTTAATGTTCGTTGCCATCTCTCGAACTATTCATTATTGTATCGCGAAGCATCCCTGTAGCACAAAACTCTAGATATAATATTAAGTGCTATTTCAGTAAGTTAGGTAGTTTAGTCTATGCAGTTCTAGATCTGGTGCGTTTATTGCTTCTCTAAGTTGTGAACAATATTTACATGTTTATTAGCTAATCGGAGATACATACATGAAAGATACTGAGCATCAAAAAATTCATCTCATTGCTGTAGCCGTTATTCTATCGTTTTTTGTTGGCTGCCAGGAAAACACTGATGGTGAAGCCGCAGGTGATGAGCAGATGATGCAAATTACTCACGAAAATGGTCAAGGAGTGGGCAGCTCTGGCTCTAGACATTCTTTTTAGGTGGGGCTAACTCTATTACTGTATCGTGATCTTCTACTACCCGAGCAGACAGCGTCGCTGAATGTAACAAAGGAGGCTCCATAACAATCCTGGGTGCTGAGAATTTTAATGATGATGGTGAAGGAGGTGTGGTTATTGTTAGCAAACACCTCGTTTAGGTCTGCTCAAGCTGCTTTAATTCTTCTTCAGTAAATCCCGCCTGTAGGCGTGCTGCGTAATTAAAAGGCCCCTTAACAGGGCCTGGGCGATATTCTTGGATTAAATTTTTGAACGTCTGTTGAGGGTTGCAGTTTGCCTGCTCACAAGCCCAGAGATACCAGCGATTGCCTGCCGCTACATGTCCAATCTCTTCGCGCAAAATGAGTACAAGAATCTCTGCGCTACGAGAATCACCCATTTTTTCCAGTCGTGTGATCATGCCAGGAGTTACGTCCAATCCTCGTGCTTCATAAATGCGCGGGATTATTGCCATGCGCTCGAGAACGCCTGTTTCTGTTTTAACCGCCATTTCCCAAAGGCTATCGTGAGCGGGAAAATCTCCGTAGTGGTATTCCAACTCGCCCAGTCTTGCGGCAAGTAGCTCAAAATGATGCGCTTCCTCCACTGCTACATTCAACCAGTCGGTATAAAATGCTTTCGGCATTTCTTGAAAACGATAAACTGCATCCAAGGCTAAGTTAATCGCATTAAATTCAATATGTGCCAGCGCATGAATAAACGCAGCTTTGCCTTCTGAAGTATGCAGTTTGCGTGGCTTCAAAAGCTTTGGAGCTACCAGTTTAGGCAAGTTTGGACGCCCAGGTTCGAGGCGCGTAGAAACCGTGCCAGTATCTCCCTGAGATAACAGCCCCGCAAACCAGTCGGCTTGAAGTACTTGTGTTAACTTGATCTTTTCGTTTACTGAAGAACAAACTAATGCTTGGTATGCAGCGTGATTAACCGATCTATTCATATTGTAATTACGCCGGTTGCCCTGATTATATTTTTTACAATGCTCATTTGCTGTCCAAGATGGGTGTCGCTGCGAAAAAATGTAAATTTTAAGTGATTGATATTTTAGTGTTAGGTGCTGATCCAGGTAAATTCATTCTTTTCTTATTCTGGCTTCGCCACGCATCTAAACGTGATGAGTATAGTTGTCGAGGCTGTTCCATGCACGTTTCTAAGGCATAAAAAAAGGGGCCGAAGCCCCCTTTAGGTGATGTAACTATTGTTGAGCTTAGGCGAAAGAAACACCGCTGTTAGCCACGTTAGTCAGGTTAGCCATGTCGATATCAGTCACGGTGATAGGACTAACTTCCGTGATGCTAGTAACGGGAGCGAACGTTGGTGCATTAACGGCGGTAGAGTTACCCACGTTAGAACTACCCGCTCCGCCAATGGTTTGGCTTTGATCGGCTGAAAACGTCATAGCGCCGAGAGTCAGGCCGCCACGAACAGTCGACATGGCTGCGTGATCCATTGATTTAGCTTCATTAAGGTCTTTGATCATTAATTTGCTCATGGTGTATCTCCGAATTAGTTAAGTTAATTAAGTAAGGTATGAACCTTGTGTTCATGTCTTAGGTATTGCAGGGGGCGTGCCAGGTTTTAGGATTATTACCTGAGTTATTTCTATCTAATTGATATTATTATGCATATTAATTTACGGCAGACTTTCACAAAGGATTTCTTCTGTAGAAACAACCTTGGATCGTTAGGAGTTCTGAAACGGATTTAGAGATAGCGTCTTTGAGTGAAAAACGAGGAGGATGCAAAATGGCTTTGCTTAACTTTCACCACGGAGACATAAAAAAGGGGCTATAAACCCCTGTAGAATATTTTCTGGAAAAGGAGCCGGTTAGCGAAATACTGACCAGTTGGGCATATTAGGGACCGCGTAATAATAAACCCACCCATTTATACTCTTAACACCTAAAACCTATGTGATGAGTATAGACGCGTACTCATTTATGCCGGAGGGGGGGGGATGGACTGTATGCAGAAAATACAGGCGTCATTTTTTGTCTCTGCAACGATTTGAGATCATTTGATCGGGAGTAAAAAGATGTAATACCCTCGGGGTACAAGTAAGAAGGGTAGGTTTATTAGTGCGCTGCCCTTACTCAGTACTGCCCCGTGAGGCCTTTTTGCGTTCGCTTTCTTTGAGGTGCTTTTTGCGAATACGAATAAAGTTAGGCGTGACTTCGACCAGTTCATCGTCATCGATAAACTCTAACGCTTCTTCAAGGCTCATTTTAATGGGTGGTGACAGAATTAGATTTTCATCAGTCCCAGCCGCACGAATATTTGTCAGTTGTTTGGCCTTGAGCGGGTTAACTGTGAGATCATTTTCGCGAGTATGAATGCCGATCACTTGACCTTCATAGATCTCTGCACCGTGGTCTACAAATAATCGGCCACGCTCTTGTAAATTGAATAGCGCGTAGGCGAGTGCTTTACCTTGTCCGTTAGAAATCAACACACCGTTGTTGCGCTGGCCAATATTTCCTGGCCGGAAGGGACCGTAATGGTCGTAAACATGAAACAGCAAACCGGTGCCGGAGGTTGTGGTCATAAACTCGGTCTGGAAGCCGATTAACCCGCGTGCTGGAATAATATAGTCAATGCGTACACGGCCTTTTCCATCGGGCATCATGTTTTTCAGTTCACCGCGACGTTCGCCGAGTTTTTCCATTACCGCCCCCTGGTGCTGCTCCTCAATATCGACAGTAAGCTGCTCGTAGGGCTCATGGCGGTCGCCATTCTCTTCTACTCTCACCACAACTTCCGGGCGGGAAACGGCGAGCTCGTAACCTTCACGGCGCATGTTCTCTATCAAAATGCCAAGGTGTAACTCGCCACGACCAGAAACTTTAAACTTTTCCGGGTCACCGGTATCGTCCACGCGCAAAGCAACATTGTGCTTAAGCTCTTCCTGCAACCGATCATTTATATTACGCGAGGTGACGAACTTTCCATCCTTGCCAGCAAACGGCGATTTATTCACCTGAAATGTCATGCTCACGGTGGGCTCATCGACGGTTAAATGTGGCAGTTCTTCAACGTACTCGGGGTCACAGAGTGTGTCCGAAATATAAAGCTCCTCCATGCCCGTAAAAGCGATAATATCGCCCGCCTGTGCTTTCTCGAACTCAATCCGTTCCAGGCCGTGGAAACCTAAAATTTGTAGCACCCGACCATTACGAGTATGACCATGACGATCGATTACTTTCACCTGAGTATTGGTTTTAACCTCGCCACGCTTGATGCGACCAATACCGATAAGGCCAACATAACTATTATAATCAAGCGAGCTGATCTGCATTTGAAAGGGGCCGTCCCGATTAACATCGGGCGCAGGAACATGTTCCAAGATCGCTTCGAACAGCGGATCCATATTGCCTTCACGCACATCCGACTCAAGGCCTGCATAACCGTTAATGGCCGAAGCGTAGACGACAGGAAAATCAAGCTGCGCATCAGTGGCGCCGAGCCGGTCAAAAAGATCAAAAGTCTGATCCAGCACCCAGTCCGGACGGGCACCATCGCGGTCAATCTTGTTAATGACCACGATCGGCCGAAAACCCATTGCGAAGGCCTTTTCAGTTACAAAGCGTGTTTGTGGCATGGGGCCTTCGACGGCGTCGACCAGCAGCAGAACCGAGTCCACCATCGACAAAACACGCTCTACTTCACCACCGAAATCCGCGTGGCCGGGTGTGTCGACGATGTTAATACGGTAGTCGTTCCAGGTAATGCCGGTATTCTTTGAGAGGATCGTTATGCCGCGTTCCTTCTCCAGAGCATTCGAGTCCATCATCCGCTCGCCAGAGGACTTGCGTACATCCAGCGTGCCGGATTGCTTTAGAAGTTCGTCTACGAGCGTCGTTTTGCCATGATCGACGTGCGCGATAATGGCAATATTGCGGAGTTTTTCAATCACGATAAGGTGCCTAGCAGAGTGGGGCGGCGATTATATACCCGTATCGGGTTGCTTTTCACCTTTATGCCGCTGAGGTACCAAGCCCCCCCACCAGCGAATAAGGCACAACGAGATAAAAAGCTGTTCCTGCTCGGGTCGGATCCAGCTTTTCCCGAATAGGGGGTATTGCTCTTCATTTTGATGATTCGCTGAGTCGTTACAATGCGCCTGTGATATCAAAAATCTGGGGACACAATACTTACTTCTGAGGAATACCTTGAATTCGCCGAGAATTAAGTATTGCGTTTCCATTATTTTGGGAAACTGTCCGAGAATAGAGAGTCTACTGTGGGAAAGCTGAATTCGGCCAGATTATTTCCTGATTTTCGTTAAATATACTCGCAGGGATTCCTGCCGACCCGGTTGCTCACCATCTGGCATTATCGCTGAGCGTGCGCCTTTTGCCTCGGGGTATTGAAAAGTTACAAAAATGGGAGTGATTTAATATTTTCTACGATGATATAGTATAAGGAGGCGAGGACATGGTGGATATCCTTAGTTAGATATTAAAAATATAGGTTGTCTTTGTTTGGTAGAATTTACGGTTAAATCATTGCAGTTAGGTTCCAGGTCGACCGGAAATCATCCGGCCGGAATAAGCTTGGCGATTCTAATTCTGTTTTTCTTGTTCCCCTCGCTTTCGATGGCAGGGTATGCCACGCCTACCTTTAAACTTCTAGTGCTTATTTCCTTATTGTATCTCTGGTACAAAAGACCACTCACGACTTGGGAAAAACGACTATTCATCGGGATGATACTCGTTTTTGCCACGGCAGCGCTGAGTCTGTTTGGTTCGCAAGATCTGTATGGTGGATTCAAGCAGTTGGGGAAATATGCACACTTTCTCTTTTTTATTCCGGCTTACCTTCTTGTACGGGAGAGATCAATATTGCCTCTTCAGGCTCTCTTGGGCGGTATTGTTATTGCCTCACTGGTTTTTGCTATTGTCAGTTTTGTGCAGCGCTACTATACGCCAATCGATATTGCGGATCATTTGCGCGAGGGTGTTCCACGAGCACAAGGAGGGATTAATCCAATCCCATTTGGTCATTTGGCAGCTCTATTTATTTTTTTGCAAATTTCTGCCTGGCTTTGTTTTTGGAGCACTAAGAACATTTGGTTACTTGCTATTCCAATCTCTTGCGCTTTGTTCATCGTCTATGCATCGGGTACTCGGGGCGCTTTTCCTTATATACCCATCGCGGCGTTATTCCTAATGTGGTGTTACAGGGTGAAACTGGGAAGGGTGATGCTCATTTCTACTTTAAGTATTCTACTGATGGGACTTGTAGCTATTTCCATTACTCAGAATCCGGTTTCTAAAATGGTTACTTCAGGAATCAGCGAGATAGTGAAGTCACGGCATGATCCTAATCTCCATACATCGTGGGGTGCACGTGTAGAAATGTGGCGGAACAGCCTTCTAATATTTTCTCGGCATCCTGTATTGGGGACTGGCCTTGGAGATTACAGTGAGGACATGAAATCGATCGTGGAGAGTGGCTTTTCACATTCCAAAGATCCAGTACTCTATTTTAATCATAGCCATAATATATATATCCAAGCACTGGCGATGACAGGCTTGGTCGGGTTTATAGTTTTGATGACGGGGGCTTTTGCTATACCAATCTATTTTTTTTATGCTGCATGGCATCGATCTGACAATCCTTGGGTATGCTTTGCTGCTCTAGGTGGGGCATTAACAGTTATTGAGTTTGCTACTTATGGGCTAACGGGTGCATGGACATCCAGTCATGGTGATATTAGTGGATATTTATTATTTCTTCTATCATTTTTATGGGCAGTAGGCCCTCCAGACAGCGCAGCAGTGCCAGGTACTGATTCATTGCACTAGACTTCTTTCTGACGGGTATCCAATGATGAATGGTAAAGACTATCGGATAGAAACGTGTTCACATAATAGCTATGACGTGGTCTTAAATAGGCGAGTTGTTTATCAAGACTCGTATATGGCTGAGCTAGGATCAGTGGGTGAAATACACTTAGGCGACAGCCTCAGAACCCAAAATTCATTTCACATTTCAGGATATAAGAGATGAGACAAGGTATATTTATTTCGGTTATTGTTAGTACCTATAATCGACCGGATGCCTTAGCAGCTGTGCTGAAAGCGTTTGATGAGCAAAGTTATGCACATTTCGAAGTTATTGTGGCTGATGATGGTTCAGACGAGAAAACTCGGGAAACCATTAATGCAATACAGGAAACATTAAACTATCCTTTAATTCATACTTGGCAAATAGACGATGGATTTCGTGCCGCCGAAGCGAGAAATCGAGCGGTTGTCACCGGAAAAGGGGAGTATATTGTTTTTCTAGATGGGGATTGTATTCCATTTCCAGACTTCCTTGCCAATCATATTTGTCTCTCGGAACCGGGTTGGTTTGTGCGCGGTAATCGTGTAGGACTGACCAAGATATTTACTAAACAAATTCTGAAAGAAAATGAACCGGTATACGGTTGGGCGTTTGAAAAATGGCTGAAACTGAGACTGTCAGGTAAGATAAATCGACTTTTTCCTCTAATTCGAATTCCAGTAAATTACTTTAGAAAAACCAGGCACAACAACTGGTTTGGCGTGAAGACTTGTAACCTAGGCCTTTGGCGATCAGATTTTATGAGTGTCAATGGTTTTGATGAACGTTACCGCGGTTGGGGGCATGAAGATGCCGATTTAGCGGTTCGTTTGTTACGCCATAATGTATTACGAAAGGAAGGTAATTTCTTGATTCCAGTGCTACATCTTTGGCATAATCTTAATGATCGTTCCTCGTTACCTGAAAACGAATCTCGCTTGAAATCTATAATTGAAGCAACGCATGTCCGTGCCGAGCAAGGGATCGATCAATATATCCGAAATGCATAATTTTTGGAGCTTATATGACCGGTCTGATCCATATAATTAATACGCTAGCTGTTGATCATGGAGGTAGTGAGTGGGAAGCTATTAGCTTATTTGAAATGCTTTCCGAATCAAAGAATCTAGGCATTGAGGTAAAATTATGGTCAACTAAACGTCGCCGTCACCTCTCTAAACTCTTTGCATCACGTTATCCAATTCGATGTATATCACGGTTTGGAATTAATTGGCCACGAAAAGGAACTTTGATATTTGTTGGGGTCTATTTCCGAGTTAGGCGATGGTTTGATTTCACCAGACCCTCCCGGGTTATTATTATCTATAATGTACAACAACAGAAATCGTTAGATGAACTCTATGAGCGAGCGGCAAGAGTTTGTGAAAGAGTAGAAGTTGTTCATATATCAGATTGGATGAGGGATAGAAGCCCGTATGGCGGGGTAATTCATCCTTCGCCGATTAACTTGGATAAATTCAAGCCAATCAGAAGTAAAGAAAATAAACAATTTACTATCGGCAGATTGAGCCGTGATATTGATTATAAATTTTCAGAAAATGATCCAACGCTGTTTAAAAAGCTTGCAGGTATGGGTTGTAAAGTAAGATTGATGGGAGCAACTATTCTCGATTCGCAAATCGGTGATTGTGATGGAATAGAGTTGCTGGCAGCTTCCTCGGAGTCTTCTGATGCCTTTTTTGGATCATTGGACTGCTTCATATACCGAACCCACGAATCATGGGTCGAACCATTTGGTCGAGTTGTAATGGAAGCAATGGCATCTGCCCTTCCAGTCGTATGTGAGAGTAGAGGGGGCTATGCCAAATTAGTTGATCATGGGAGAAATGGATATTTATTCAATAATACTGAGGAGGCTGTGGATATAGTAAGAATGTTAAAGTCAAATCCTGATCTTTGTCGGCGCATCGGTGAGGAAGCGAGGTTGACAATGGAACAGATCTACTCTGGCGATCAATTTGAGAAAAGAAAAGAGTATTATTTACAGGCTCTTGGATCTTGATATTAAGTAAGGTCTTTGTTTTATCAAGTGCTTCATAAAACTGCTTTTTATTTTTATTTCTTTTTCCTTCCAGTTATTTTCGCACCCGCTTCCAGGATAGTCCGGCTTTTCTGCACAGTCTTTTAGAGTTTCCTTGCTAATTTTAATGCCATAGCGTTTTTCTATTTCGCTCAGTGTTGTTTAATGAACGGGGCGAAGCCTTAACCCACTCAATAATTTCAGAGATTTCATGCTCCAAAAATGTCGGCGTTCGTCCTCTGCACGCTTTGTCGAATAGTCCACATATTCCTTTTATCTCCCAGTTCTCAAGCCAAATGGAAACCACAAACCCCTGATACCGCAGCAATGTATTTCATAGGTAATTAAGAAAAGTTAAGCCGTAAGTGCCAACAAATCCCCGTACCTTGACACTCCAAACCTATCTCTATTTCATATTCCACGGCAATAGCAAAAACATCCTTGCCGCCGCAGACGCCGCCAGGCAGACATTCATACGATAGGCCTGACCGGAAAGAGTGTAGGCCAACTGACCGGTAAAGTGGACATTCATATCACCACACCCAGTGATGTGGCCGCGCGTATCCAGGAGGCCCATATCCTGATTGGTCAACCCTGATGAACTATCTGTCAGTTTGTATCTGGGCGGAAGATTCATAGGATGCCGGTTTACCGTCCGAGCCGACCAGGAAGCGGGTTTTTGGTGGGACAAAAGCCGGGTTGAGAAAGCTTCTTCGGGGTTGTTTGTCCGGGAAATCGATCAGCATCAAGTCTGCCAGTACATCGAATAATTGCGCGGTGGAAAAAGGCTGCTGACGGCTAGCCTGAAGCCGTTGCCAGTCGGCCGGGCGGGTCTGTTTAAAACTATCGGTACACCAGATAAGGAAGGGGACATCGGCCTCGGCTTTTTTCATTTGAGGGAAGCCGTGGCCAAACTTCTTGTGGATATCTCCCTGCCCCAGTCTTTCACCATGGTCGGCAATATAGATGGCGCAGCCGACATCATTTTCTTCATCTATCGTCTTTATCAGGCTATCGATGATGCTGTCACTGAACAGTAACGAGTTGTCATATTCGTTGATTTTCCGGAATGCAGTTTTCGTCAGGTTAGTGGCATGAGGTGGCTTGTCGCTGAATACGGAAAATTCGGGTGGATAACGCCTGGCATAGTCGGAATGACTGCCCAGCAGGTGAACGACGGTAAAGTCGTTGTCCTCGGAATTGCTGGTGATGGTTTTCAGGTGTTTGATTAGGCCTGAGTCGAGCGACTTTGTCTGCCAGTCGGTATTGATGAATACGTAATAGTCGGTCTCCCGGCCGATACTGCTGATTTCAGTATCATGCTTGCCATAGCGACCCTGGTTAGAGAGCCATTGTGTTTTGAAACCGGCTTCCTTTGTCAAGGTGATAATGGATCCATGAGTATAAAACGCATCGATATTGAGAGGGGTAGCCGGTGAGAGCATCATTTTGACAGCCCTGCGAGTCTGATTGGCCGGGCTGACCGCGTCAGTAAAGGTCAGTAGATCCTTTCGTGTCGCAAGCCGTGGTGAGGTCTTGCGGGGGTAGTCATATTGCTGCAGGTGATCACGTCGTACTGATTCACCAAGAATCAGTAGATAGTGCTCTCGTTGAGTAAATGGTGCAGAGCGGTGGGCATTAAAATGAATCTTGTCGCGTTCGGCAAGAAGCGTCTTAAGCCGACTTCGTTCGCCCAGGTAACCGATACCCGCTTTTGCCGTGCTCAGAGGAAAAGCATTACGGCTGCTTCCTTTGGCAGCAAAATCAGTGAGCGGGATTATAATCATCAGGAAGGTTGCAACCCAGTACTTGCGGCCCCTTCCTGCCCTGATGTCTGCAGGGAAAAAAAGAAACAGCGGTATTGCTGTGGCAATGAAGACGGACAGCAGGGGCAAGGTGGTTGGGGAGACAGACAGAAAGAACTCACTGGCTTCCTGTGGATCAGTATCGAAGATGGCGCCAACGGCACCCATCGAAATATGCTCCCCATAGTCGAGCAAGTGAATCAGATCCACATAACCTGTCACGACGATTAGGCTGGAAGTGATCAAGAGAAAGAAAGGTTTCTGCCGCAACAAGCGCAGGAGTCCTGCCATGAGCAGCAGCGACAGTATTGCAGCCAAGAACGACTTGTTGTTCAAGTTCAGTGCCGCAAAGATCAAATTTGGCAGCGCCAGAAAGATTATCAGAGCGATTTTCCATAATCGATTGCGAGTGATTTTAGTCATTCCAGTAACTATCAGCTATTTTTTTGGTAGTGACTCTAGCACCTCTTTAGAAGCCTTGTCCAACACGAAATGAATCTGAAGTGGAGGCCTGGTTCTAACGGGAAATGAGTCTGAAACAAGCCTAATCTAGCTGAGTTCGGCCATATTTACCCATGATTCTCGTTAAATAAGCCCAATATTCGCCTCAAATCATGGAAAAATCTGCCTCAAATCAGTTCTCCCTCGTTACAGCTTCTATTCTCGGACAGGCTCCTAGATGCATAAAAGAATGATTAATTAATATCAGTGATTTAAATGATGGGGGGGGAAAAGAAGAAAAGCACAGCAAAAATAAGGTGAATGAACGAGTCGTTCCAGTCAAAAAACAGGGCTGGCGGTTTTGTTCTCCCTTACATTTTAGGAGGAAGATTTAATAACGCTGCATTAGCCTGCACAAGGATAGGTTCGAGCCACCCCCGAGTAATGTTCATTGCACCACTGCCAAGAACTCAAGCAATGTTTGGGTCAATGACCTTCGGTTTGTCCTGGAGACTTCGAGTTATACCCAATCTCTTTGTCAGGCTCAAAATTACGTAAAGAATTGCTTCGCCAATTGATTTTATTGCTGACTTTTCTTTCAGCTTTCATAAAATATTTTCCTACCAGGCTGAGGTCATCTAGATCGCGTATTGTGATATTGATGTCCTTTGATACATCGGCTTTTGGATCGCCCATGATTTTGCTGAGAAGCTCTTTATTAAGGTTTTGCCATACATCTCTGGCGACATTCAGTAAGCGACTTTCTATTTTCCTCTTAACGACAATACGTTTAAATAGAAATAATCCTAGCAATAATAGAAATAAGGATGGATGTGCGGCGTACCACTCAACCCAAGAAGATAAAAAATCTGGCAAGATATTTCCTAACGCACTAATCGGTGTTGATAAGAGCTGAATTTTTCCGTCTATCCAAAAAGTAGAAATATGAAAGAAGGGTAGGGCTACAGTAATAAGGGATAAACCAATAAATACCCAATATAATAAAATCCGGGAATTGATTGAATGCAGAATATCAATGCGGCTATCGCCCCCGGTATTGTCTTTTGTGTTTACGGCATGTTGCTCAGCATCGTGGGGGGATTGAACATTATTGTCAACCACGCGGAACTCATTAATATTAAAGGGCGCATAAAAGCTTGTGGCATTGGCTATACGTTGAAAAACAGAGTGATGCACTAACGGAGCTCTTTTTCCGCTTGATTCCATACACAACAGGGATATATCTCGTGGCTGGTATCGATAAAATGCATTTAGGCCGGATCTGGAGTCATAGAGCTTTCCATTAACATTAGCCTCTGCGTATAACATATTTCGTTTTACGTTAAAGCGTAATGCGTCTTTCTCAAAATTCACATTCTTTCGTTGCTGCTCAAGCTTTGGTAGGAGTACTAAACGATCAACCATCCATTCTAGGCTCACCTGCGCCATACTGTCTTTAGGATAGCCTCCACCAAGGTTGGAGTGAACCCCCGAGAACCAAACCTGTTCTACATACTGGTCTTTTGCCAGTTTTTTTTCATTCCATAGAGTTGGAGAAAATGATTCACGCGCTTCATCAATTGCTAATGCATGAAAACCCGTTTTAACACATTGAGGTAGATGCTCGATGGAGTTATCCTGTACCCACCAAGGGAGTATGAATTTGCGCAAGAAATTTATGGGCAGACCGGTAGAATTTACAGTATCCCAAACTCCCACGCAGCGAATATCCACTTTATTTAGCATTTCTATATGAGTATCGCTAACACGCATAGTGGGAGACAAGTAAGCTCCCTTTTGGCTTTTGATATGTGCTTTGTAACTTTTAAGTGCGTGTTTTGCCAAGTGCATTAATTGCTTGGGGCTTAATTTTGAATCAGGGTCATCCGGTAAACTCGCATAATCAATTAAGTTTGCCAGCATGCGCACGGTAAATGAACCCCGGCTAAATCCAAAAAGATATATAGCGTCTCCAGCTTCGTAATGGCTTGCAAGATGTACGTAGAGATCGCGAACATTCTGGCTCAATCCCCAGCCACAGAGTAATCCTGCGAGCTTTAAAGGTACCGATTTGTGTGTCCCTACGCCGTCATCATAAAAAGCAATCTGCTTAGATTTGCTCCTTTGCCTATTGCTATCGAGCATATTGTGCAAACGCCAAACATTGGTGTCATGCCCACTGCCGCCCTGGTTATTGGTGCCATCTGAAAATAATATTATGCTCTTAGCCAAAACCTTTCTCCCTTGAGTGTTACACCTTGTAGATCTCGTGGTTGGTTTTCATCCATAAATACTGTTGTAGCGAAAGCGATTCAGGTGCGCAAGACTCTGACTACAAGATATGACCGTTTGGCTATTCCAAATATCCCTAACTTGCAGTCAAAAGATTACGTGCCCGAATCGTTTGCAGTAGACATCCGTTTTTGGATGGGTATAGCTAATATATAGACCAAAATACTCCTGTTTATGGCTAGATAGCTTGGTTTTGGGACTTCCATCCATTTTGGGGTGGATGAACGCCGGTTTTACTTACTCAGGTTTCGGAGTTCAAATAAACGTACACTCTATTTTCCGGCGCTATTTAAGCAAGCGTTAGGAAATAACCATCAAAAAAACTACCAAGTTATCCGGCTTATATGAACTCCGAAACTATTTCATGCACGCTCCAGGTCGCCGTGATGCATAGAGGATAAGCGCTTACTGAATTCGTATTAATTCCTGTGCTTGGCCATCGTCTGAGACAAGTACAACCCGGTTAGCACTGGCCTCGTAGACATTGGATTTACCGCTCATTTTTTCCTTCATACCGCCCATCATACCCACTATCATGCTCGCCACTGCATTACCTGAAGTCTCTTTTATTGATTTAAGCTGCTGAACAACATAATCCCCTTCTATTGACCAATCTCCAACCATCTCTAGCGCTATTGTTCCCGCAGAGTTAGGAGATGCGTTTGGAATAACATTAGTGGTGACCGTTCCATCTGACTTAAAGTTGGCCTTGCTCTCTGTAGTATTTTCTCTCTCTGCTGGATTTAACGCTTTTACGCTCCAACTGAAGTTTCACCATTTTACTAAAGCAGGATGGCCTAAGGGCTGGAGGGTAGTATTTTTTGAGGGGGTTGCTTCATTTTAGGCAAACCCTATTAAAATATCCCTACGACCCTGGATACCCCCTCTAAAACATTGAAACTTCAGTTATTAAACAAACCTCAATTAAAAACCGCTGGCGGCTGATAGCTCTGACTCAGACTGATGGTTATCCAGCACTGCTTTTCTGGCCGGGGCTTGCTTTACTTCTGGTTTATACTCTGCCTGAGTGGCAGCATGGGTAATTTTGAAAACGGAGAGTTGTTGTATCATTTTCCCTGCTTCATCAGAAAGACCCTGGCTGGCCACGCTGGTTTCCTCGACCAAACTGGTATTTGCCAATGTAACTTCCTCAATCGTTGCCATGGTCTGGTTTATTTCTGCAATACTTTTCGTCTGATGTCCGTCCGCAGCAGCGAGTTTGTTGAGCTCCTGGTTGAGATCATTTACCGATGAGACAATTTTTGAAAGTGAGTTGCCAGCTTCCACTACCAATCCAGCCCCACTCTCAACTTTTTTCACACTATTTTGAATTAACCCTTTTATTTCCTGAGCTGCATCCGCACTACGTTGGGCCAGATTGCGTACTTCAGCGGCCACAATGGCAAAACCACGCCCCTGTTCACCTGCGTGTGCGGCTTCCACCGCAGCATTCAGCGCCAATAAATTGGTTTGAAACGCAATTTCATCGATAACCCCTATGATGTCAGCAATATGCCGACTGGAACTATTGATCTCCTGCATCGCACTATTGGCCTGAACTACAATCTGTTCACCTTGATTAGCAGATGCCGCCACCGCATCGGAAAGCTCGCTGGCATACAGAGCAGCCTCTCCATTTTCAGTTACGGTGTCCTGCAACTTATGCATTGTTGCAACAACTTCTACAAGCCCTGCCGCCTGCTCTTCGGTGCGTTGTGCTAGGCCCAGCGTCCCCCGAGATATTTCCTTAGCACCAGAATTAACCCAATCGGCGCTCGCGCCTACTTGTTCAATAAGTACTCGCAATTTGTCCACCATCAGCTGCAACGCTGCGTAAACACTGCCTTTATTATCAATGGTGTTAAATTTCACATCAAGGTCGCCAGCCGCCACACGTTTTGCGATTTGCACCATGGCTTCTGGCTCCGCACCCAGTGGCCGAATAATGCTACGGGCAATAAAAAAGGCAATCAGCAAACTGAATACGATGACTCCTGCGCTAACCAGTAAGAATTGATTAATGCTTTTACTCAGTTCGCTAGCAAATTGACTGTTATCCACTTCTAAACTCAACACGGCTACTGGTTTGCCTGAATAGTTTTTCAGGGCACGCGTATAGACATGAACTGGCTTCCCGTTCTTTTCGACTTTTTGTACCCGCGTTTCGCCTTCTAAGGCTGATCTTATATCCGCAGAGGACAGCAAACTTTCCTTATCCCCTGTTGATCCAAGTGTTTTAATGCTGCCTTTCGACACAATATAAAGGCTGACATCAAATTCACCCATATCCGTACCGATGTCCTTTTTGAACTTGTCCAAAAAAAACTGCCCTAGCGACAAGCCCATTTCAACAGAGCCTAAATGCCTACCCTCGTAAGAAACAGGCACTACTCCGCGAATGCCAAGACCTGCCACGCCCAATTCAATACCTTGAACCGGCTTTTTTATGCGATTGGCCTCAACCACTGATTTACGAAAACCCGACAAATCATCACCAAACTTACCAGGTTTATGAACGCGGAAGAAAGAATGGGCTTCGGGGGTATGAAATTGAAACTGCCTCACGCCATAGCTTTCTTTTAACCGAGTAAAAGCGGGGATCGTCAAATCCGATAAACGGGATCGGTCGCCAGCCGCCATCGCGGCCTGTACCTCCGGGTCATTGGCTACATACGTACTGAGCATTATAGCTTGGCGACTCTTTTTGCTGATTATATTAACCAGCGATGAATACAGCATCTCCATCTTGGCTTGCTGAGCATCCTCGCTCATTTCTTTTAAATTCGAGATTGTGAATGGAATGATGGTGCCCACCAAACAAGCAATCACCAAAACAAAGCCTGCAGCAACACGTTGGACTATCGTTAATTTATTAAGCATCATTATTTCTCTTGAGTGCTGAACCTATATATGAATATATTTAAAAAGATTCCCAATCATCTTGTTGATCTGAACCAGACTTATCTATGAGTGCGGATTTTTGCGCCGGCGCCTGAGCCGCATTTCCCGACCAAGGCCGTGCAACGGAACGCCGCTCACCACCATCCCAGGATTTGCCCTCAGTCGGCCTCTGCGGCAAAGGCGTTTCTATCACTGGCGTTTGTTGGGGGAAAGTATCTAGCGGTGAAGCTTTCTTAGCGGCTCCCAAATGCTCACCCAATTTAAAGAAACCGACACCGCTTCTTAAGGCATGCGCTTGCTGCGTCATGGAAGCACTTGCTTGACGCGCTTTTTCTACTAGCACAGTATTTTGTTGGGTTTCATTCTCCATCTGAATTATCGCCTGATTGACTTGCTCAATCCCTTGCGCCTGCTCTTCGTTGGCGGTTGCCATTTCCGCCATAAGATCGCTCACTTTTTGCACCGATTCAATTAATTCATTCAGTGTATCTCCGGCTTCATTGACGCGATTCGAACCACTCTCTACCTTTGCAACACTGTCTTCGATAAGCGCCTTAATTTCCTTCGCCGCCTCGGCACTGCGTTGTGCCAGATTACGTACCTCACTCGCCACCACCGCAAAGCCACGTCCATGCTCACCTGCATGGGCTGCTTCTACCGCAGCATTTAGCGCCAATAGGTTTGTTTGAAAGGCAATATCATCGATCACGCCCGTAATGTCGCCTATCTTTTGGTTGGAAGCATGAATTTTAGTCATTGCGGTGATCGCTTCGGCAACAACTTCACCACCCCGTTTTGCGCGCTTACTGGCACTGAATGTCAATGTGTTCGCTGTCAATGCATTTTCAGCATTTTGCTTTACCGTTGCCGTCATCTCCTCCATGTTGGAAGAGGTCAGTTCCAAGCTGGCTACCTGGCTCAGTGTGCGTTGGCTCAGCTCTCGGTTTTGGTCATTGATTACTCGGGCGCTTTCATCAACCGAATCCGCACTTGCACGAATTTCAGTAATAACCTCGACTAGTTTTCCAACCGTTGCAACCACCGCCCCCATCGCGCTGGAGGCCTCTTTTTCCATTTGGCATTCTGTCAAGACAAGCTCACCATCGGCAATTTGCCGTGATACTTCAATAACATCTACAGGCTCGCCACCGAGCTGTTTAAGCAACGATTTCAAGCCATACCAAAGCAAGCCCGCCAGCATAGTCAGGAACAATGGAATCCCGTAGGCGGCCAGAAATACCAAACCGGTAATTTCATCAAGATCCGTATGAAAGTCTTTAATACTGACGGCACGCGCAGAAGAAATATGCCGCTCTAAATTCTGTAGCGCCTGCAGTGCCTGAGCATCACTCACCTTAACTCGCCCATCAATTTGTTCCACTGTCAGGCCTTCAGAAATCATTTTTGTTACGAGTAATATTTTTCTTGAATAATTCTCGATGGTCGCTTCAACCTCTTTAAGCGCGGTAGACTCCATCGCCTCAACGCCCAGGCCACGATAGTTTTTTATAGCTGTCAAAGCAGTATCAACATGGGAGGAAAATTTCTCTATTCGTGACTCATCGCCACGTAAAATGTAGTTCTTAAACTGATGGATCATGCCCCCATAGCCCATCGCGTTTTGCAGCTCCCGCAGTGAATCACTTTTCTTTGCCGTGATCTGTTCAAATTCCTGCCACTCTGCACTCAAATGTGTAGTGCGCTTAGCAACATACCCTCCAATCAGAGTTGTTATCAAACCCACCAACAAACAGAGCGCAATGATCAGCATCGCTAATCGCTTTACTGTCATTGAAGAAAATATCCTTTTCATTCCTGTCTCCATCGCTCTTTTCACTTATTACTGGTACTCGATGCTGGTTAACCAAGATGCTCTGTTGAGATCTTTGTGTGCCAGTCGAGTGAGATATACTCATCACGCTTAGATTTTAGGCGTTAAGAGTGCGTTCTATTCATTCCGTGGCAAGACGCAATGGGGGCTATTGCAAGGCATTGCAACACCGCCAGGGAGCGAATAAAGCGTGCTATTAGACCTAAAACCTAAACGTGATGAGTATATACATCGGTTACAGGGTCTTGTCGGTGCACACCATCAACTTCTGTAGGGGGGGCTGATAAAGTGAGGAAAATTCAGGATGAAAGCAATGAAGTATTACCAAGGGCACCTGCCTTGGCTGAGAAAGAGGTACTACAAAATGACCCTCCTTGAACGTGAGAAGGCGCATATTACTGGAAGCCTTAACTGCTCTGAATAAACTCCAGCGCATTTCCATCCGGATCACGACAAAAGATCGCAGCTCGACCCGAGCGGCTCCAGGCGTAAGGGATATCTACCCGCTTTAGCCTCAATTCAAGCTCACTCGTATCACTGACATGCAAGGCGGTATGACGATCGCGGCCAGCATGATCAGGCCTGCCTTTGGTTGGATCAGGGTTTGGCAACTGCAGAAGGTGTATCTGCTGCGCCCCGCCCACGTTTATCCAGGCCCCCTTAAACTTCATCTCAGGCCGACTTGCATCGAGTTCAAAACCCAACGTATCGCAGTAAAAATGCAGAGAAATATCCACATCAGCAATAATCAAACTGGCATGATGCAGACCAAGATAGAGCGAAGATGATGATAATTGATCTTGCATAGTGCGTTACTGGTATAATCCCGCGCCTGATTCTAACTTGATTGAATGCCAGAATGAATCCGTTTCTGGAAACACTCCAGCCCTACCCTTTTCAAAGGCTCGCAAAACTGTTCGCCAACTTACAGGCACCCGCGGATAAGCCCGCCATTCGCCTATCCATCGGCGAACCCAAACACCTAACCCCTGCGCTTATTTCAACGGCAATTACCGAGGGTGTAAAGAGCCTGGCAAATTATCCGCTCACCATGGGTGAACCGGCCTTGCGAGAAACCATTGCCCGCTGGCTGGGAAATCGCTTTGAACTCCAAAGCAACCTTCCAGACCCTGCCACTCAGATCCTGCCAGTCAACGGTACGCGAGAAGCATTATTCGCTTTCGCGCAGTGCGTGGTGGATGCGAGCAAGCCTGCAAACGTGGTCCTTCCTAACCCCTTTTATCAGATATACGAAGGCGCTGCGTTACTGGCTGGCGCTAGGCCACACTATCTAAACAGCGACCCGGAAAATGGCTTTGCCCCCGACTTTGACGCTATCGCAGATTCAGTCTGGAATGATTGCCAACTACTCTATATTTGCTCACCCAATAATCCCACCGGCGCAATTATCGAGGAAAAACGCTTGCAGATGCTGATTAATCTCGCTGAGAAACACGATTTTATCATTGCCTCCGACGAGTGTTATTCCGAAATTTATCCTGATGAAAACCGGCCTCCAGCGGGTCTGCTGGGCGCAGCAGCAAGAATGGGAAATGATGCTTTTCATCGCTGTATCGTGTTCCACAGCTTATCAAAACGCTCCAATGCTCCTGGCTTACGATCTGGATTTGTCGCCGGTGATGCCGATATCATTAAGCACTTTTTGTTGTACCGAACGTACCATGGTTGCGCGATGTCACCAGTAGTACAAGCTGCTAGTATCGCCGCATGGAGCGACGAGCTGCACGTCATTGAAAACCGCAGGCTCTATCGTGAAAAATTCGCCGCTGTTGGTGAAATCCTCATCCCCGTACTGTCATTCGAATTACCCGCTGGCGGCTTTTACCTGTGGCCAGAAACCCCCGAGGATGACCCGCTATTTGCACAACGGCTTTACTCCGAACAAAATATCACCGTGCTACCTGGCAGCTACCTTTCCCGCAAAGGCAATGACATCAACCCCGGAAAAAACCGTATGCGCCTCGCCTTGGTCGCCCCATTGGATGAATGCATAACGGCGGCCAAGGGTATCCGCAGCAGCGTAGAATCACTTTAGTTTTATGACTCGATCGGCTGAGATTTTACTGTAGGATAGCGTTTTTTCTTAACTTTTAGCCCAAACCTCTATACATGCATTGGAGAACTGAATGAGTGATCTGGAAAACATCATCAACGAAGCCTTTGAACTTCGCGCCGATATTACGCCCCGCAGCGTCGAGCCACGGGTTAAAGAAGCGGTCTCAGAGGCAGTCGAGCTACTCAACAGCGGTAAGGCACGGGTTGCAGAAAAAAAGCAAGGTGACTGGGTTGTTAATGAGTGGTTGAAAAAGGCCGTATTGCTTTCATTTCGGATTCACGATAATGAATTTATTAAAGGTGGATTCACTAATTACTACGACAAAGTCTCCTCAAAATATGCGGATAAAAGCTCACGTGATTTCCGTGAAGAAGGCGTTCGCGTTGTACCGCCCGCCACAGTTCGGCATGGCTCCTTTATCGCCCCTGGCGCAGTGTTGATGCCATCGTATGTGAATATCGGCGCCTATGTTGATTCCGGCACCATGGTGGACACCTGGTCCACGGTAGGCTCTTGCGCTCAAATTGGAAAAAACGTGCATTTATCCGGTGGTGTGGGTATTGGTGGCGTTCTCGAACCACTGCAAGCCTCACCCACTATTATTGAGGATAACTGCTTTATTGGCGCACGCTCCGAAGTGGTTGAAGGCGTTATTGTAGAAGAAGGCTCGGTGATTTCGATGGGTGTTTATATCGGTCAGAGTACACGCATTTATGATCGCGAAAAAGATGAAATACTTTATGGACGAGTACCCGCAGGATCCGTTGTCGTGTCTGGAAACTTGCCGTCTAAAGATGGAAAATACAGCCTTTACTGCGCCGTTATCGTAAAAACCGTCGATGATAAAACGCGCAGTAAAGTGGGTCTCAATGAATTGCTGCGCGATATATAAATGGCCGTAACACTCTACGGTATTAAAACCTGCGATACGATTCGCAAGGCTCGTCGCTGGCTAACGGATCAAGGCATCGAGTTCACCTTTCATGACTTCCGTTCTGCTGGGCTGGATAAAAGCCAATTAAGCCAATGGGCCGATGAACTGGGCTGGGAGCTGCTGCTGAATAAACGTAGCACAACCTGGAAAAATTTAGCCCCCGACATTAAAAAAAGTATGGGCTCGCATAGTGCGCTTGATATTATGCTTGAGCAGCCCACCATCATTAAACGGCCAATCCTAGACCTTGGAAATAAACGTGTTGTAGGTTTTTCTGAACAAAATTACCGTGCGGCTTTTGCACTATGAATGAAATCATTGAACTGACCAAAGAGCTGGTTGCTCGCCCATCGGTAACACCCGCAGACAAAGGTTGTCTGGATCTTATCATTGCACGTTTAGAACCGCTGGATTTTAAAGTAGAAAAAATGCGTTTTGGCGAGGTTGATAATCTTTGGTTGCGCCGCGGTACAGAAGCTCCAGTTTTTTGTTTCGCCGGACATACCGATGTCGTACCACCCGGCTCGCTCGATCAATGGCAAAGCGATCCGTTCACGCCCACGGTTCGAGACGGCAAACTTTTTG
This sequence comes from Lepetodrilus schrolli, assembly GCA_032361225.1. Classification (NCBI taxonomy): domain Eukaryota; kingdom Metazoa; phylum Mollusca; class Gastropoda; order Lepetellida; family Lepetodrilidae; genus Lepetodrilus; species Lepetodrilus schrolli. The sequence continues at coordinate 21,769 of JAUTBT010008963.1, forward strand.
GCCGCGGGACCGCGGATATGAAGGGCAGCATCGCGGCCATGTGTGTAGCTGCCGAACGATTTGTAAAACAGCATTCTGACCATTCTGGCTCCATTGCCTTGCTTCTCACCAGCGATGAAGAAGGCCCTGCGGTAAATGGCACCGTCAAAGTCATAGAAACACTTCAGGCACGCAAAGAAGCGATTGACTGGTGCCTCGTCGGCGAGCCTTCCAGCACCGAGCAAGTTGGCGATGTGGTAAAAAATGGCCGCCGCGGTTCACTCGGCGCGCGATTGTTGGTGCAGGGTAAACAAGGGCATGTTGCGTACCCGCACCTAGCCAATAATCCTATTCATCAAGCGGCCTTTGCCTTAGCGGAGCTCGCTAATACGCAATGGGATCAGGGCAATGAGTTTTTCCCGCCCACCACATTGCAGATCTCAAATATTCATGCAGGCGTAGGCGTCACCAATGTAATACCCGGCGAACTAGAAGTGCTCTTTAATTTTCGCTATTCCACTGCCGTCACTGAAGTGGAGCTTCAAGGTCGCACCGAGGAAATACTTAAGCGCCATAATCTCCGCTACACCATAGACTGGACGCTCTCGGGCAAACCCTTTTTGACAGAATCAGGCAAGCTGGTGACCGCCATTCGTGAAGCCATCCTCGCCACCCGTAATATTACGACGGAACTATCGACAGCCGGTGGCACCTCAGACGGTCGCTTTATCGCCCCCACCGGAGCCGAAGTTGTAGAGCTCGGCCCCGTAAATGCCACCATCCATCAGGCTAACGAGCATGTCGATGTGGCAGAACTTGAGACACTCGGAAACTACTACGAGCAGATATTGGTTCGCCTATTGACCTGTGAGCCTGTCCGAGAATAGAGACCTACTGCGACAAAGCTGGATTCGGCCATATTTACCCATGATTTGAGGCGAGTATATACTCATCACGTTCAGCTTTTCCGCAGTAGGTTCCCTATTCTCGGACAGATTCCTAGCTCGCCAGTTGCCGCAACACATAGTGCAGGATTCCTCCATGGCGGTAGTAGTCCACTTCTTGTGGTGTATCGATGCGGACGTCGACGGCAAAGTTTGTTGCCGTTCCATTGGCGGAGGTTGCCGTTACCGTAACTTCTTTAGTCGAGCCATCACCGAGTCCGCTAATGTCAAAACTTTCATGGCCGCTTAATCCCAGGCTGCTAGCGGACTCTCCCGTTTTAAATTGCAGCGGCAAAATGCCCATGCCGACGAGATTTGAGCGATGGATGCGTTCGTAACTTTCGGCAATAACAGCCTGAACGCCTAATAAGCGTGGGCCTTTGGCAGCCCAGTCACGGGATGAGCCGGAGCCGTATTCCTTGCCGGCGATGAGAATGGCGGGCGTGCCGGCTGCTTTGTATTTCATTGCCGCATCGTAGATCGACATTTGCTCATCATCGGGCTGGTGCCGGGTTATTCCACCTTCGGTGCCTGGTGCAAGTAGATTACGAAGGCGGATGTTGGCAAAGGTGCCGCGCATCATGACCTCATGATTCCCCCGGCGTGAGCCATAGGAATTAAAATCGGCAGGTTGCACGCCTTGTTCTTGAAGGTAATCTCCTGCGGGGCTGTCGGCCTTGATGGCGCCTGCGGGTGAGATGTGATCGGTGGTGACGGAGTCCCCGAGCAGCGCGAGCAGGCGTGCGCCACGGATATCGGTGACCGGGGCGATGTCCATCGTCATGCCTTCAAAATAGGGGGGGTTATTTATGTAGGTTGAATCATCCCATTCGTAAAGTTGCCCTTCGCTGGTGTTGATGCCTGCCCAGTTGGTATCGCCATCGAAGACGCCTGCATAGGACTCTTTAAACTGTTCTGTGGAAAGATTGGCGGCTACCGCAGCCGCAATCTCCTGCTGTGTGGGCCAGATGTCTTTTAGGTATACATCATTCCCATCTTTATCTTGCGCCAGTGGTTCCTTGTAAAGATCGAGGTCCATGCGCCCGGCAATGGCGTAAGCGATGACCAGCGGCGGGGAGGCCAGGTAGTTCATCCGTACTTCAGCATGCACGCGGCCTTCAAAGTTGCGATTGCCCGAGAGTACCGAAGTGACGCTTAAATCGCCCTTGGTAATCGCTTTGGAGACTGGCTCGAGCAGCGGGCCGGAATTGCCGATACAGGTGGTGCAGCCATAGCCAACGGTATGAAAACCGAGTGCTTTGAGTTCATTGGTCAGGCCGGCTTTATCAAGATAGCGAGTGACCGCAAGTGATCCGGGGCCGAGCGAGGTCTTAACCCAAGGTTTGCGCGTTAAACCTTTTTCATGCGCCTTTTTCGCTACCAGTCCGGCTGCCAGCATCACCGAAGGGTTGGAGGTGTTGGTGCAGGATGTAATCGCCGCGATGACGACGGCGCCGTTATCAATTTCAACATCCTGGCCATCGATTGAGGTTTTGATCGGGCCTTTGCTGGATGCACCGCGTTGCTTGTCGAGTGCCGTGAGATCTTGCTCGAAACGAGTCTTCGATTCACTCAACGCGATACGGTCCTGAGGTCGTTTAGGGCCGGCAAGGCTGGGCACAACCGTCGACATATCCAGCTCAAGTTGTTCGCTGTATTCGACGGTATTTTCGCTGCTATCGCGCCACATACCCTGGGCTTTTGCGTAGGCTTCGGTGAGCGCGAGCTGTTCTTCACTTCGATTGGTAAGGCGCAGGTAGTTAATCGTTTCCTCGTCAATGGGGAAGAGACCGCAGGTTGCGCCATATTCCGGGGCCATATTCGCTAACGTAGCGCGGTCGCCTAGCGGTAGATGGTCAAGGCCATCACCAAAGAATTCAACAAATTTCCCCACCACACCATGCTGTCGGAGCATTTCGACTACGGTGAGTACGAGATCGGTAGCCGTCGCGCCTTCGGCCAGCTTGCCAGTAAGTTCAAAGCCCACCACTTTTGGGATCAGCATCGAGATCGGCTGACCGAGCATCGAGGCCTCAGCTTCGATCCCTCCTACACCCCAGCCAAGCACACCAACGCCATTGATCATGGTGGTATGTGAGTCAGTACCGACCAGCGTATCGGGATAAGCTTGCGTAATGCCGCCTTTGTCCTGCGTGAATACAACGCGCGCGAGATACTCCAGATTGACCTGATGCACGATGCCGGTATCCGGCGGCACAACCTTAAAATTAGAGAAAGCCTGCTGCCCCCACTTGAGGAATTTGTAGCGCTCTTCGTTACGCTTAAACTC
>JAUTBT010008974.1:0-24980 GCA_032361225.1 Lepetodrilus schrolli
AGAGAGAAGAGAGAGAGAGCAGAGAGCGAGAAGAGAGAGAGAGAGAGAGATAGAGAGAGAGAGAGAGATGTGCCTTGAAGGTATTGTGCATGTTCAAAACTCTCTACGTTCACCGACAATTAGCAACGATTGCATAACGCGTTTGGCTATGGTCAGCGTTCGCACTGATCGCCAAGGTGTGACAGGGCCATTAGGTTGGTCTAAATTACTATCATTGTTTTGGATTTAAAGATTGATTTACGTATTTCTTAACGTCACTGCATGTATATTTCGCCAATATACAACAAATAGATTTGTAAAGAAAAATATTCAGATATGAGGAACAAAAGAAGAAGAAGAATTATGATTGACTGGACATAGAAGCAAGAGTGACCACAAACACAGTAAGACAGGCTGTCAGATATATAAGTATATAGTATAAGTATATAAGTGCTGGTGATGGACATCGAGACAGGATGTGATGGTTTTGATGGAATGGAGATAGAAAGAGTGCACTTTCCTTGTCAAAGTTTTGTGTTACCAATTGCTGTTCATTTTCAGATGATGGGGATGGTGTATGGGGGTGACGAGTGCTGGTTGGGGGAGGGTGTGGGGGGTGGATGGGGGGTAAAGAGGGTAAAGAGAAGTGTTTGTTTGGGGAGGAAGGTTGGAAATAATAATTTTTCAAATGAACAACAACAATAATAATTATAATAGCAATAATAATAACAATAATTATAATAACAATAATAATAATTACTAAGGGAAAATAAATTGAAAAATAAATAAAAATATTACTTTTGATCATTTTCTAATCCTAAAATTTAGCATCATGGTCATACACAGCTGTCCCTATTATACATACCTCATTCATCTAATTTCAGTTTCTAGCTCACCCGCAAGCTGACATTGTCGCCAAAATGATATTTAATTATTTCTATTTTATTTCCTTCCATCTACAGATCTGGAGATCACATACATCCATCCAAGGTCAAATTGACCTGTATTTTGTATGTATTTGTTTAAACCTGTATTTCTCGCGAAAAATTATTTCGTAAATATTAAAAAATTTTCCTTCTGGTCTTCAGGTCTCCTTCGAGGGTCTACACCAGGGGGTCCGCGCAACGTGGTCTCTCAGATCTGCGAGAGCGATGTAGTACTCAGGATCAAACCCAAGCGGCAGTCCTCACCGTCGCCTTTCCTCAGCTTCAACGCCGTCATGGAGAAGGACGAGGTCAAGGACGAGGAGGTCAAGGACGACGAGGTCAAGGAGGACAAGGTCAAGGTCAAGGACGACGACGCCACGATCGACACGGATGCTGTTCTCGCGGGGCTGGATGACGCGCTGAAGAAGAACAGTATCGCCATGGCGGAAAACAAGACGAACCATGTAAAAAACGACGATCAAAATATTGATGAGAGCGAGGAATGGGCAAATGTAAGATTTGTAGTTTTAACATGTTTCTTGTACTTTTTAAATATATATATATATATTACTGCAGACATCCTAACACACCTATCATTCCTATGTACACCTATATATATATTTATAAAATCTATAATTGGGGGGGGGGGGGGGGGGGGAAACAACCAAATGATTACGAAAAATTTTGAAATAATTCCTCGCTAGATATGGGTAGCATTCCCATACATATATAAGATATTGTTCTCCTATTTTATTTTATTTTGTTAAGTCACTATTTAGAAAATTCAGACCATTCCATTAATTCCTCGAAGGTCTGTGGGAAGCCTGCATATTATGCTATTTTAAAAAGAAAACATACAATATATATCAAGCTGGAATATGTTTATATAACAAACATACTTTTTATGAATGAAGTAAAATATACTTGCAAATTTTGGATACAATATATTATGTAAGTATTTATTTTTTCTCATTCAAATTTGTGGGGAATAAGTTCAATAAAACAGCAGGAAAATTCCATAGAATTCGTAGACATTTTATGGCATGTCTTATTCCATGGTTGAATGTTTGAATTTTTGGAACCAAAACTCATTAACAAAAAAAAATAAAATTGATATTTTGATGGCCATGATCATATTGCGAAAAAAATTAGGACACTTCCTACTTTCACTATGTTTTATATCACCAGATTGCAGCGATAGTTACCAGCTATGGAGGTCGATTTAGCCTTTGTGGCGATTTTGCCTCGTTTGAGGCCCAAATGGAAAAACTTCTCTCGGAGAGAGGTATTAAACACTGTCACAGTCTGCATCTACGACATGCATGGTCGCCATAACAGAAAATTGATCCTAGTTTTTACTCAGATCTGCATGATAGCATCTAGCATTTCATGGACTGCGTCAAACCTTTTCTACTACATTTCGAAAGTTCTGGCATTTTTTGACAAATATATCATTGCATTATGTTCATAGATATTAGAAAATATTCTTCTGTGCATATTATGAACTTTTTTGAATGAATCCATTAGCATGTGAATGCATATTTAGTTGAATTAGTGGTAATATGTTGAATGAAACTTTCTATCTTCTTTGACTTTGGTGGGATGCCCATTTAGTCAACAGTCAAAGGGGAATAACTCAAGCTGAATGAAGCAGCAGGAAAATCTCAATTTGAGAAATTATTGTTTAAGACATTATTATTTTAAATTAATACAAACTAGCTAGTTTAAATATAACTTAGTTTTAATTATATTTTCGTGGACTTTAAGAAAAGTATTTTTATTGAGGCTGTACAATTAAACATGAGAATATTTTTGGAGATACATTATTGGATTTCATTACTTATCCTGAACTGAGTCTGTAATTACAACATTACAAATTAATTCTGAAATTGTTCTACAATATAATACAGCAAAACCATAATATTTTTTTTTATAGATTATGAAATAGTGAGAATAAATTTGAATCTAAAGTAATATATTGAATTATGTTCATTCTGAATTAAACACTTGGCATTATGATAGGATGTGCTGTCTGTACTTAAACAGTGCAGTTATCATCCATGATACTGAAACCTGTACTTGGAGAGGAGTGGATTTCATTCTGTTCAAAAATGTCAAGCCGGGCTACGAGAAAAATGATCCTCAAACAGCTCTAAGCCCCAATTCATAAATAAAATAAAAATATAAATTAATAATAAATAAATAATCAGCTTAATAAATTTTAAAAAGGAATAAATAAATTCAAAATAATAATAATAATAATAATTATTATTATTATTTCGTCGTGTATGGGTGAAAGATTCCAGATGCGACATTAAGCACCAAATTAACTAACTAACTCTTATTATTATTATTATTACATGCATTATTATTATATTATTATTATTATGATTATTAACCCTCAGGCTGAGGGTTAATAAAAAATAATGATTAATAAATAAATAAAGACTTTTATATTAAATATTTAAATGGGAGTCTTGATGCTAGATTCGCCTTCATTCATAAATCATCATAAAAATATATAAAAGTTAATAAATAAATAAATAAATAAATAAATAAAGATGTTAGATTCACCCTCATTCATAAATCATCTCTTTCACAGCATACACATAATAACAATTACATATATAATATCTCCCACCATTTTTGTCCCCCCTTCCTCTTTCCCCCACACCCCTTCACTCGCCCGTGGTGTGTTTCACAGATCGACGCCACTCTGGCGGAGTTCGGCTTCGGGATGGCTCGGGAATCCGTCTTCATTCGGGATTACGAGGAAGACTTTGCCAGACTGTTGGCAGGTACACGACATGAGCCCAAACCTGTCAGAAGTATGTTCCAAATTTCATCCAATCACGTGCATGGTTACATTCACTTCCTCCAGCATGTTGTCATGGAAACTGGTCGATGCCAGTTTGTAGATAAAGATCTTGCTGTTGTAATGTAACTTTTTACTTTGGTTTTGTTCTTGGCGACATTTATTTGACTAATTGATGGTTGTTTTTTTTTGTAGTGGGTTATTATTTTGTTGAATCGTTGGACCAATTTGTTTTGGGAAGTTATTAAATTTATGAATTGTATTGAATCTTGAGATTTACATTAATATGTTGATGACGAAAATTGAAATTAATTCCACTGTATTTTATCTCCAGGCTCCGAGGTTACTAAACTTTTCCGAGTACGATTTCATGCTCAACTCATAGATTTGTTCACAAATGCCCATATTAAATTTGAGCTTGAGCATGAAATCATACTCAAGAAGTTTCATTACTTCTAGGCCATTATCCATTAAATGTTGTATGAATTTACACATTTCACTTTTGATATAATAATGATTATATTAATAATTCATCGTTTATATCTGATATTTTAATTTCAATTTTGATCCAGCTAGTCTACTTAAAAAAATAGTAACATAACTTTTATTTATTAAAATGAAATATCAATATTGTTGAAATATTTGTTTGTTTTACATCTTGTTCCTTTTTGGTGCATTTTCATTATCTTACTAATACATTTTCTCTCTCTCTCTAATCTCTCGTTGGGAAAAGTAGCTGATGTCGATGATGAAAGTATGTTCTTACTTAGATATTTATTAGCTATTTTTCAACAGGAAAACAAGAACATAAATACTGTTTTGATTGTTTGCAATGAGAAACACATCTGTTCTGATTTTTTAAAGTTAAATGTTTGGGTTAATAATTATTTTAATACTTTTTTTAAATTCTGTTTTTGTCGAATATTATTTTGGTAATTATCACTAACTCAGGATAAAGTTTTTATTTCACTGTATTTTGGTGCCGTGATTCTATGAAATAATGAACAATTTCATATTCATAGATAGTTTCAATACTAACTTGTAATGTCCTTTCATTTTACAATCTCTTTAATTATTTTTGTAATTCCTTGAAAATATTCCTTTAATTAATTCCTGCTGGATAATTATAAAAAAATGTTTTATCAATTCTGGATTAATTAAAATAACTGCTCTGTAAGGCATCTTTGGTTGACTTAACATTTTCAGTAAAAAGTAATTTATTGCTCATTATTCAATGAGATTTGAAAAAGAAAGGATACTTTAATTTATTATATTGTCGTGTCAGCTTAATATATTGATATTATGTTATTTAAATATACAGATAATATTTGACTTTGTTAGTAATTTCATGAATATATGAAAAGTTTTTAAAGTAACATTGCCATGGTAATTCCAAAATAACTTTGCATACAACATAAGGGGCCTGGAACTTTTTTTATTTTGTATTACTACTCACACTTATGTAAATTTGGCAGCATCTAACAAGATTCAGAGCGTCGGTGAATGGCTGGAAAGACAGGGAATTGGACAGTACGAAAACACACTCGTCGCAAACGGTTTTGACGACACCGATTATCTTGTAAGTATATTTTGCATCATTATATGACACACTCTCTGTACTGTCACTTCGTTACGTTTGAGTGAAAGATTCCCGCTGTGACGTAAAACAATAATTCGTTCACTGTTCTGTCACAGTTCATTTATCATCTTTGGCTCGTCAGTACCGGACCTAGGGATTACAAAGTTTCCGAATACAATATCTTGCTCAAGCTCAAATTGTATATGGGGATTTGTGAACAAAACCTTGAACATGAGTTCATAGTAAAAACATTTTGTAGTCTCAGGGCTGGTTGTTGCAAAAGTAAAAGGTAAAAGATTCCCAATGCGACATCAAGCAACTAATCACTCGTTCATCAGTACCAACAGTTGCTCGCAGGTTTACTACAACACTGAATGCTACATGTGTTGCAGGTTTTCTTCTGTAAATGAAAAGTGATGATACGAGTGAAGTGGTTATAAACCCTAATTCAAAATTAAATTGAGTAAAATAATCTTAAAGTCGTTCTAAACCCCAATTTTAAAATACATTTGCAAACAACATAAGGGGCCCGGAACATTTTTCATTTGTATTACTACTCACACCAGACTGACGTTCGACGTTGTGTTTTCAGGGAAGCAAGATCATGGAGGAGATTGACCTGGAGAATATCGGCATCACAGAGAAAGAACACAGAACAAAGCTGCTGAGCGCAGCAACCTCACTACCTCAACTCAAACCCATAGGTAACCCCTAGGACTGCATGTTTTCCTGGAAATCCCATTGTGTGTGTGTGGTGGTGGTGGTACAAGGGGGCACAATTAGGGTGGTCTTAATGGAATCAGGGGAGATAATTATTATAATCCAACCTAAAACATGCATGGAGAGATAACTATGATAATCTGAATCAAGGGAGCCGGTCAGTACTAGGAGGTGCTAACAGGTTTACTGCAACATTCACTGCTACAGATGTTGCAGGTTTCCTCCTTCCCTAAAACTGACAAGCCGTGATATAAGTCAAAGAATTTTGAAAGTGGCCAATTTAAAAAAAATCAGAATCAACACCTATTATGCTTATTTATACCCAATCCTGCATTAATGCAGATAACAGAAAAGTTGGCCATATTGATTCTTTGTGGTCCAAGGGGAATAACTCTTGCAGCTTTATCTTTCTGTGGCCCTCAAGTGAAGTGTTTGTTTGTTTTCTTTTTACTTCAGATCAGTCCAATCTTCCACCCAGCCTTGACGACTGGCTGAAAACATTAAGACTAGAGCAATACTTGGACACCTTCACCATGCACAAATACGACACCATGGAGCGTGTCATCAAACTTTGGGAATTAGAATTAACAAATGTAAGTCTACTGAAAGATTTTACAAAACAACCACCAAAAATAAAAATCTAAATGAAATTAATTTTGTTAGGTCAGGACTCTACATTTACTTTTTGAGGCATCTGTCCCTGCCTTATGGAAATGGTTATTGGACTAAAAACGCTACCTTTTCATTGGTGAAAACCAATTCCATATGTTGGATAACGTTACATCTGCTTGCAAAGTAGGCAATCGTTCATCCTTAATCTCTAGCGACCATTGCTCAAGGGTATTATCAAAACACATAGTTGCTGTAGGTTTTCGTCCACCATGAACAGACCACTGTGATAACACTGAACTCCTATATGTGTCTCTGTTTGTTCAGGTGTTAGACATCACGTCAGTAGGACATAGGAAGAGAATATTGGCTTCATTAGGAGACAGGCTAGCTACTGAACTGAATTCGTCAAATAGTCCGGTAAGTAGTAACATGAATGCAAAAAAAATTATCTGAGTAAAATAATCTTGAAAGTGGCTCTAAATCCCTGATTCAAGCCCAAAACAAAACCAAACTTACTTGTTAATTCCAGAACCTGACAAAGAAAACTGTGATACAAGGGGTAGAGGTGATCTCGCCGTTCGATCACATCGATTTGTTCCACGACTATACCGGGGTCAAGTCCACGGCCGTCGATGACCCCGATGTGCCGGAACCTTCCCAGAATCCTTTGCTCATGTTTGGGACTGGGAATGACGGTGTGACCCAGGTAATTAAACGAGAGACTGCCAAATGTATGAAAATATTAATTGTCATTGATTATAGGATTAAGTTTAGAAAAGTATGTATGAATACAAGATTTGTCTTTTTGAATGGTGAATATGAAACCATATTGAAAAATATATAAAATTAATTAATTAAAGTATATGTGGGCTCTACTGATAACCACCAGAAATGTGCAATAAAGTATTTTGTTTTGGGATTACTTCAAACTTGTCACACTTAACACACTCCATGCTGAAGGCAACTGGAGATGCTATAAAGAGCTTTATCTGTCCTAATCCAGCAGGGAGAGGGTTAAAGTAAACTGTACGTCACATTGTGAGCCTATTTGTGAGACTATGTAAAATTTTGAAATAACTTTTATGACAACTATTTGTCTTTCATTTTGAATGTTGACAATGTGTAACAATATCTTACATCACCACAAATATCAGATATACCGTAATTACCCTAATAGTTTGAACCATCTAATAGTTCGAACACCTAAATTAATCGCTGAAAATATTTTAATTTTTTAATTTTTTAATTTTATATATTACTAGATAATTTTACGCAAACATGGTATTAAAAAAAAAAATTGTTTCGATTCAGGGCCAGCACATCCGAGATAGCACGATACACATTCGGCCACCCCACTTGGCGCACACCACAGGCTCCGTGAGACACTGGCGCCATCGACCGGAGATCCTCATCAAGGGCTGCTGTAATTACACTGCACAGGTATGTCACCAGATTCCAGTCGATAAATACGATATCAGCCAGACACTGGTGATAAATATGATATCAGTGGATTTCTTTTTTCACCTGGGTCCAGTTGCATGACGCTCTTGTAGTGCTACAATAGTTGTAAGTCCAATTGTAGATTGGGTTGCACGAAGCTCTTGTAGGCTATCTGAATGAGACAGCACTACAACTATTGTAACGGCAGTTGTACGTCCCTACAACTATTGTAGACTACAAGAGCATCGTGCAACTGGACCCTGGATGTTGGGGTAATGCAGCAAAACCTGACCCTGAGATGATGAAATGTTTTGAGACACTGGTGATAAATACGATATCAGCCAGACACTGGTGATAAATACAATATCAGCCAGACACTGGTGATAAATACGATATCATCCAGACACTTACTGATCATACTGAAAACTACAATTTCAATGGTTTTATAGCCACTGGGAATGGGTAGTCCATTGGTTATCGCGTCGGAACTGAAAAACAGAAGGTTCTGAGTTCTGAGTTCAAATCCTGTTAAGAGGCCTGTGTACATTGCTGAACCCTGGCTGATAAATATGATATATTTTTGACGATCGGGGATGGTTTGGGATAATGCAGCTGTCGAAAATAAAAAAACTTGAGTTTCATGGGTTCAAAGTCTGTTGTGAAACTCTGGATGTTTAAATGTTATGTTAGTGGCTTTATGATGACCTGGGTGGGGGTGGTGCAGCTGTAAGAGCATCAGAACTAAATGTGAATAGTTCTGAGTTTGAATCCTATATACTATTCCGAGATCTTTGCCGTACTTTTATTCAATTGTTCCAGCTACAAAGTTATTGGTGTCATGCCACAAAATTATCATATTGTATGTAGCGTTTCAATCTTTGGAACAGAACCATGTTTTGTTGGGTTTTTTTTTGTTTTTTTCTTCTCTCTCACTGATTTGTAATGAAAGCAATTAAATATTTACTGATGCCCCGTAATTCTCTATAACTTTTCAATGTTTTATTCAGTATTTGGGTTCCACTCTCGTGAAGGAGTTGAACGGTCCCGAATCCACACAAGAGGGCATCTCAAAGCTCAAGGTAAACATTTAACAAATATCATAAAATATTGTTAAAAAAATACAGATGTCATGGCAACCAGGAGATGCTACTAGTCCTACAACTTATGAAAGATTTCTTAGCAATGATGCATTTCAAATTTTGAAATCATTATTGTTGTTTATTTTAACGGAAATGGTACCCGATATCTTCTCAAAATATAATTATTATTCTTCATATTCTTTGGCTGTTTTTGTCACCCTGCAATATCGTACATTTTACGATACTCGCATGAGTAATGTCAACCAAGGATTGGATCTAATCCTACAGTGGCTAATCTCACATTTCCTTCGCTTCAAGAATAAGAAGAATTATCTCCCTTTGATTGTCAAAGAAGCTGAATTCCTAATGCATGTGGTTAACCCTCTTCCAGCTGGAGGCAATGGGAGATTCCTAAAGAGCTGTCAGTGTCTGTGCCTAATCCAGCAGGGGGAGGGTTAATATAGACCACCAATAGCATGAAACAGTCAATAGTTGGTTGGTGAATCAAAATTTTAACAGTAATTTTTATGTGAACAAATCCTATTTCTCTTATCAGCATAGACTACGAAGAAAACTTCAGGTTTGTCCAAATTGTGATCAGGTGTTTTTTGCTTTCCGTGTTTTTCGTTCACAAGATTGTTTATAGACTTATTGTTTCGTTTTCTTTTAGGAATGTTTCGACTAGTTTTCAGTTTGAAATTCGTTTTGTTTTGTTGCACTGTTTATTTATTTATTATTTTTGCGAGGGATGTGTAAGTGTTGTTGTATTGTTAGTCATCATTCAATGTTTTTACACAATGCTACCAGCATGATTGTTGTATTTGTGAACAACCAAATATCTCAAATGGCATAAACATTTAATTTTCAATGCCATCCCCTCCCCATCCCTGAAATTATCTGTCACTCGCCCGCTTGAAAGACCCGTGCATGATGTTTTTGTTATTGCCCAATCAATTTTATCCGCTTGGGAATATATATTATATATTAAAATACGTCTGGGCAACATGAGCAGTGCTATTTATAGAAAATCAGCTCCTCCTCTCAACACACTCGCACACAGAGAATAATTACACGAATGTCAATAAATGTACCTAATAATAATAATAATAATAATAATAGTGTGCATTATTATTGCGCCAAATCCGCACGCTGCCATTCAAGGTGCCAGAATGCTATCATTCAATTGCCCACGTCATCCTACAGGGTACCCATTCTCTGCTGAGTGTACATCTTCTATGTCATTACATTCCTGCAGCGATGTTAAACTCCATAATCCCTCTTCTCTCTCTCTCTCTGACAATTCTCTTTTTTTTTCCGTTTTCATACCTGTGGTACTTTTATTTTTCACCCCAGCACTGCAATTTGTTATTCAATATTGTACTTATTTTGTTGAATTTTGCATATTATGTTTTCTGGCACATTTTAACTCCTGAACTTTGAACCCACCTACAGGTCATGGCAAGATACTGCAAAAAATTTGTAGATGCATATTTGGAGGTAAAACCGGAAAATAATTTTTGGATATTGTTTTTTTTATAAAACTTTATTATTTTCAGAACTCATAATGTTTTTACTAACACTGGAGAGAGATTTTATTGGGTTATTCTTTTTTGGGGGAAGGGGGGCCAGAAAGTAAACAAATATTTTTTTAATCAGTGCATGCTTAATCAATTTTATTATGTTTTACAAATTTCGTTAATTATTGTTTTTATTTGATGGATATGCTGGTGTTAGTGAATGTACATTTTGTTATTTTGGTATTCAGTGGTGGATGTGTTATATGATTTGTTATGAAAAAATAATTTCAGGGGAAATGGTAAAATGGTTATGGCAATAATTTTAATGTTTCAAAGTATGGTGTTCCATTCATGACAAAATTATTAGTAGAATTTGTGCATGCTATTGTTGTAATTGGATAGATTTGAGAAATGATCTTTCGTCAAGTAATGTGTCATGATGGTTTCACGTGTATTACTCATGTTGAAAATGTTAAACAAATTTCTAAACATACATTAAAATGAACTTGAATTGTATTGGTTTTGCATTATGAATTATGCTAGAAATCATCTCTTGAAATCAAATGCATGAATTCATTTGACAAGAATTTTAAAAACCAATGTTTAAATTGCAGGAAAGTAGATCAATCTTAAATTCACTTCATAACCAGCTTGAAATATTTAAGGGATAAGACAATTTATGAGATGATAGCTTGATGCCTAAATACTGAGTTAATGTGATAATTTAGATAGAGCAAATTGCCTCTTCCTCTTAAAAGTTGATTAAAATGATAGATATTTGTGATGTCTTTACACACTGTAGTAATACATGCCTCCATCCAAATAATCTTGAATTACCCTCAGGGATCGATAATATTGCATTTTGAGTATTTTGAGATTTTAGAGACACCCTTCATGTCATCAAGATTATAAATGTCATTTTTAAATTTCGAAAAAGTTAACTCATCCTGAAATTTATGAATTTTTCTATATATTTCTTCAATCAGAAATGAAAAATCAAGGTTATTTTTAGGTCGGAATTTTACCCGAACATGAAAAGAAGTTGATCTGAATGCTCGAGAAATACTCTCTACGTAATGTAATCTTCATAACAACAAATAAAAGTGCCAGATTTAATATGGCATTTTATGAATTTTATTAGCATCGTAGATATTGGTAATTGGAATTTCTGATTAAATTCCAGTAGAATCTACAAGCATTGGGCACCTGGATAACTGTACATCACTTTCTACACTTGATGACGGTCAGGGCTTTATATGAAATGTTGACAGATTTACGACCTTAACTCGATGACCTATTGTTCATCCAGCACTGTCCCTGCTCCTAATTTCCACACAACTATTAATCCATAGAGCAAAGCGCTCCAATATGATAGTACTAAGCCCGAGCTTTGCTACGGGATTAATGATACATGAAAGCTTTTGGAGGCAATTAATATCAAAATATTGTTGCCTAATTCTAAATGGGTTTTCTTTTTACAGCTTTTATTTACGATCTCATCACTCT
Source organism: Lepetodrilus schrolli (assembly GCA_032361225.1). Classification (NCBI taxonomy): domain Eukaryota; kingdom Metazoa; phylum Mollusca; class Gastropoda; order Lepetellida; family Lepetodrilidae; genus Lepetodrilus; species Lepetodrilus schrolli. The sequence goes on from JAUTBT010008974.1 coordinate 12,174, forward strand.
CCTCTAAGGCTCTGCAACCAAATTTAGGATAAATTTAGGACAAAATTAGTCTCATACAATGGTGCTAGCAAATAATTTCCTTCGTTCGGTCCATTTCTTATTTTGCCCCGGAAAGACCCAAACTGTTAGCGCACTATTTTATGAGCTGCGTAATATAAACAGTAAAACACTTGTGTATTAATATCAAAGTATGAAGAAGTGAAGCGTGCTACTCTGTGTTATTGCAGTTTGAAGAATGTGTTGGGATAAGGTCGTCTTGCCTGCGATAAAATGTTCCTCGTTTTTTTTAACTGTCGTCACCTCTGCCTCACTTGTTGAACTCAATGTTTTTTTTATGTCGGTCTTTATTGAAATTATATAGGTTTAGTTTTAAAGAAGCACTCTAGGTTTATTATTCGATCTTTTTTTTAAAGAAAAAATAACAAGTATTGCATTCCTATAATAATAATAATAATAATAATAATAATAGTGCATTTCTAATGCGTTGGACTCCATGTGGAACAACACATGCTCAAAGCGCAATCAATGTGATTTTGATAGGAAATTCAAATAAAATCTTAATGTTGAAAGAAATGATCATGGAAATGTCTGATAGGAAATTCAAATCAAGTCTAATGTTAGAAAAGATGGTGCAAATTTACCACCTTAAATATATCTCACTATTTGAACAAAGCTTAATGTATTTTTATAAGAAAAATTATTATGGACGTTTTACCCTTATTAACATTTGAATGTTCAGCATTCCTTCTGGGATCAATTTAAAATAACTTTTGTTGCAAGGAATGTAATAATAAAATTAAGTTAATAATATTGTTTTTTAAAGTATGGGTGGTGATTTCCAGTGTATCCAATCACATTGAATGATGGATCCATATTTGTGTTAACCAAAGTGTGCATTTAAAATTTGTAGCATGAGGGTCCCCCCTCGATACCCTCTTTGGAGAAATTTAGATATTTTATCAGATTTCAGTTGGGTTTGATTTAAATTCTATCTATTACCTTCCCATTAAATCGCATGCATTCTGATATGAAATCATTGTCATAAATATCATTTCAGTTGTTTTCTTGCATGTTATGGAAGTCAATTTCTTGCAGGATCGCGATCAACCGTTACCGGTGTTAAAACGCATCGGTGAGATATTCGTGTCGTGAAAATCATTGAGGTGACATCACGCCACTGGCAGTGCAGTGCATGTACTAGACCCCGATGTTGTTATGAGCTGGGTCAGATGTCAAGTCTGTAATTATGCGAGTGCACCTAGACATGTGCATCGATGCACATGCACCATTGTTGCTGGGTAGGGTGCCTCATGCTCACTCCTGACCTCTCGTGACCTCTCTGGAAAGTTATTACATTGCTGTTATCGAAGCCTTCCTACAAACAAAAGTCCAAATCAGTGCGGTGAATTGCAGTAGCTGATGCAGAAATGATTAGATTTCCCCCCGTTTTCAGATTTGCACAAGCTTTTCTAAAGAGCGGGCCCCATTTGATAATGACGAAATAATGCCCAAACGATTCGATATCCCATGATTCTGCAGTTTCGTATTTCTAAGTAAGACCCGCAGCGAATAACGTTTAGGGCTGCAGCAAATAACGTTAAGCGTCTGCGACCGAGTCGAACCATTTTGGAAAACATGAAATCTGTCGTAAATCTACGCGGCCAGTGTCAGAAGTCCTCCAAATCGAACGCACTTGTCACAAGCTCGTCGCGCTTCATTTACCGTCGGCAGCATTTTTCACTGTGATAACCAAATCGTCAATTCTTTTCGCAGATGATGCAATTTCAAGTTTGGCGTGGAGGGTAGTTTATAACCTTCTTTTGATCGATTAAACAATTTCCAATGTCCGCACGTTGATTAACTCCCTTTGCTGTGTACGTTGCCGCTCTCGTGTTTGATGGACGAAAAAGGAAATGAGACAGAGAATGAGGTGGGAGATAATCCCGCATATATTCATTGCTCGCTCGTGCGAACAGGTTCTGACGGGCAGACGACGCTACACAGATACAGACCCCACGTCTCGCTCGTTCCGAGAAATTTGGAAGAAATACTCCCTCTGTCTTCTTATCGGGACACGAGGAAATGGATGGCTTTTGCTCTCGGTTCTTTTGCGCCGGCCAAATTGTCCTGCGTTTTACGCCAGACACATCGGACGTGTGCAGCCAATCGGAAAAAAGAATAGCTGCAATATCGCTAAGGACCGGAGAGAGAGAGAGGTGCTGCTAAAGCCCGGTTACACCGTGGCGCTAATTGTTTTCGCTTCGTTAGGTTTCACTTAAAACACAGAGTTTGATGACACCAGGATCTCGCTGTCTCTGCGCTTTGTCCAGCATTCACCACTAGAAACGATCTGCGCCCGATCTTAATTCGCCTCTCTTGCACTCATTATGTTCCACGAGATACCCTGAGCATCTGCTTGCATGATAAATTTTTAAAAACTTAAAATTGCTATTCCGTAAATTTGCGATTTCGGATTCACTCCCTTTGTGTGAAGTCTGTTCGTTGACAAAAGAGTTATGATGTTATATTGGCTTTTGTGGACATGGTGATTTATTGTAATATTTGCGAAAATGGAAAGAAATGTTCTCAATTAAATAAATAGAAGCAATTTAAAAAAAACAATTCCCCCAATAAAATTTAGAATGAATTAGAAAGCAAGATTCAATATTATGTTTAATTTTTGTCCCTTAAATATTACACGAAAGAATGTGTAGAACTTTCCCTTGAAAATCAATGCTTGTAAAATATTTCTGCTATTAATTAATACAACAGATGCAGTTTTGTGAAGGATATTCATACATTAAAGTCGTTGTTTTTCAGTTACTATATTTTTTCAGACATAGGTGTCGGACAATGTGCATTTTCTAACCATTTGCTTTTCCATATGTGCTTACAGAAATCCAGTGAGTTGATTGCCAAAATTCCTGTCATCATGCTTTCCATATCCTACCGTGGTGTCAAGTTTATAGATGCCAAATCAAAGGTTGGTGTCCATTCCATTTTGCAATGAAATGCTGTCTTTACAAGATTCTGTTAACCATCATCCTTAGATGACATGACGAATAGTGCTTGCGATTTAATTCAGCAGGGTGAAATTTAAGTTGTTTCATAAACAATAATACCAGAATAGTATTTTCATAATTTCATTCATTTTATCATCACTTTTCATAATTTTGCATCTCAACTTCTTCGTGTATTTGAATTAGAAATGAACTGTAAAAGAGTTAAATCTGATATTAACATTTTCGTGTATGTATATGACATTTTCTGTATCCTTCAGCATTAAGTAAATTAACAAATGTCATGACTACAGTTTGTCGCGTATGGGTGATGTTTAAACAATAATTCACTCATTACTACATCATCGGAATATGGGTGAAAAATGTCTACTGTGACATAAAACAACAACTCACTCGCATAATTCCTATAAATTGTTTATACTTGAGAGGGCGGGTGGTAGCGCAGTGGTAGAACAGTTGGACTTCGGAGCCAAATGTTCCAGGTTCAAATCATGCCCCGGGGGCCCGGCATCAATGTTCGCGAAAGTTACTTTTCTGACGCGATATCGATAGGATGCGATGTCTGTAGAGTGGCAATGCAGTTATCATCCTTGGTCTTGTCAGTACCAGGCGATGTTCGCAGGTTTACTGCAACATTCAGCACTACGGATGTTGTAGGTTTCCTCCTGCCCTAAACTGACAAGTCATGATATAAGTGAAAGAATCTTGAAAGCGACTTAAGACCCCAATAAAAAATAAATAAAAAATGATACTTGAGAAACATGTATTTTTCAAATTTTTATTTTATTTTCAGAAAGTTATCTGTGATCATGAAATAGCCAACATATTCTGTGCGTGTCAGGACTCGGAGCATCTCAACTTCTTTGCGTACATCACGAAGGACAGGGAGACGCAGAAACACTACTGTCATGTGTTTAGTGTTCGCAGCAGGGTGAGTGTCTACAGAAGTTACAGTCAAGTTTTTAGTGTCCATTGTCATGTGTAGTGCCCATAGCAGGGTGTGTAGTGTCCATTGTCATGAGTAGAGTAGTGTCTAGAGTCATGAGTAGTGTCCATTGTCATGGATGAGTAGTGTCCATTGTCATGAGTAGTGTCCATTGTCATGAGTAGTGTCCATTGTCATGAGTAGTGTCCATAACACTAGCGTCACATGTTTAGTGTTCATAGCAGTGTTAGTGTCTACGGATGTTACAGTCATGTGTTTAGTGTCCACTGTTATGTATAGTGTCCATAATGGGCGAGTGTCTACAGAGGCTACCATTGTGTATTTAGTGTATGTCAAAACTCTTTTTACTATTTATTAACACTTGAGAGACTGACTACCTGCAGGTACACAGAATGCAAATATTTGAGGGTTAATGTCAGCTATTTGAGGGTTAATGTCAGCTATTTGGGGGTTAATGTCAGCTATTCGAGGGTTAATGTCGGCTATTTGAAAACCATTGAAATTAGTTTTACGCTTTTCTCTGTTGTAGCAATGCTCTCGGTTTAAGGTTCAACAGTGAAAGGGTTACTGACACATCATATTATGCTTATATGAATCAAGAACTCTATTTGGTGCTTGTGTAATGTTTCAAACCTCCAAGTACATTAATTCCATATGAATAAAACAGTACGTAGCGAGACGGCAGTATATTATCTCACAACAGAGACAAACTGGCTGCAGTGAAAACCAACGCGACTATCCGTCATCACACGCGACTATCCGTCATCACACGGGACTATCCGTCATCACACGCAATCATCACAGAAGATTTTTCGCGGTGATGAAAAAGGGTGACAGTTTTGCCACTAATGTATGGTGTTTGTCTGAGCCCTATGCGGAGCATATACGTTTGCCGGTGCAATGTCATGAGATCTTTGATGTATTCACGCCTTATGTAGGCCAAATTTATTAATTTTTCCATCTTGTTTTGCACTTGCTGCTGCTACCAGTGATGTATATCTGTTGTCATGGTAATGTCGTGGTCTGTCATGTGGTTGTCATGGTAACGTCATGATCTGTCGCGTGGTAAGATCATGTAAATGTGTGTTGTGGTTAGGAATGTGACAATTCATGTCTGAGATGTGGAATTAGATTTTACTTTAATATTTATTGAAATTAAAATAGTACAGTGATGGAATTCTATCTGTTATTAATATTGCTGGATTGAACATGAAGAGTTCTGTCCCTTTGACTGTAAAGGTTACCTCGAAAACCATTGGAGCCGAGAGTCAGTTGGGTCTTTTGTCAAGTTTTACTCGTGTTTAAACTATTGGATTTTTGCTGTGTTATGTTTGGAAATACATTTGTCAGTATTTGTCATAAATATTTTATATTTAGAATTGTTCATCCAAATATTTTAACAACTGGAAATATTCCAATAATAGATCTATACTAGTTTTGTATGAGTATTTCATCATTTTATATAGGAGAGAATTAATTTTTTTAATATTCAGAATAGTAGACGTAACTGTTAATTTTGGTTATTTATTATTTAAAACATGGTCATTGAGTGGCATTTATATTATGATTATTAAAAATAGTCATATTCATGTATGTATTATCATTCAAGATCAGTATCCAATTTGGAAATTCAATATTGTAAAGCATTTTTCATATTAATTAAATTGAAATATTTTCGTTTATTAGTGTGTATCGTTATTAGAGTGAACATGTGAACTAAATCACAAGAGCCCACAAAGGTAGCCCCAATTTCTATTGCCTTTGTATAAGGTTAGGTAAGTTATCATAAATGTAAGCATATCCTTGCCTTACTTATCACAACTCTTATCGGATATCTCGAGTTTCCTCCAGCATTGCAATGGTTAAAGGAATCGATAATACACCTAGAAGTAGATTTCTTTTGTTTACTGGCGAGCTCCTACCCCCAAATCCACGGGTCACCACTTCTCGAGATGACCAGTGGCTTTGAAATCGTACAAAGGAACTTTTGGATGTTCCTGTCTTTTGATCGCGCATTTAGGATCCCGGGTTCATAAGACGACGAGACAGCGATGACATGGCGACAATGCACGACGACCAAAGCGACAATGGACTGCAGCGGACAGAAACTTACGAGGACAGATGGCTCTGTCCCTCCCCCTTTTGTATGTCCCAGCTTGGTCCAGCCCCAATTAGAACAGTGGGCATCATTTGCCTGCTAATGGTTCATCATTAGAGGACTGATAGCCAGGCTTTACCACACCCAACCAGCAGTTTCCTGTCAGGACCAGGCAAAGATGGATTGAGCTTTGTGAGGCAATCAGAAACTGGGAATTGTTATAGATATTATGGACAAAGTTTTTAAAAGACCCACATTTGGAGGTATAAAGATATTGCATCAATATTTCCAGAGGCTAATTAGCTTCGTTATTTTGAATATTGATAGAAATATGGTTTCACTGACTAATATGTTCAGGCCATTGATGGAGGTGTACTAAGATTTATGAGATCAGATATTTTAATATTATTGAATTTATTCAAATTGTTTTAAATATAGAGGGGAAAGTATGTATGGATAGGTGCTTGGAAATCTGGGATTTTCAATTAAAAATGTATTAAGATCTTTATGAGCTTTGTGTCGGATCTCTACAGAATTTGATGTTGAAATTAGAAGTTAAAGTAATTAAATATGGAAAACAAGGAAAGAAAGCAATAAAAAGTGAATTTAACAAAATAAACATAATTAAGCTATAACCTTTGTGCAAATTGTCGTAAAATTAGTGAAAAATCTTTATGTACAAATTCGAACAAGAAAATTACAATAATTTTATTTTATTTATTTAAAACTAATAATTATTGAGTTTTATTTTCTAGTTTGAGAATGTATTGAATAAATATGTTCAATAGATCTCCATATTTTTAGGAACATCGCGCAAGTTACAGATAGACACCAAATAACACATTAATCAATTAAAATTTCAATTATAGTTTGTTCCAAGATTCTATTTAGAAGAATGTGTTTCATTTCAGTGAAATTGTAAAATGACATTTTTTTTCTCATATTTACAATGTGACTGAACGTAATCTCTTAAATATAAGCTTTTGCCTATATGGTATTTGCTGTTTATAATATAATTAACATCGTGTCAGTAAATTTGATCGGTTAATCCGTCCCATTCAAAATTAAATGAGTTTAAATTACCATTACAAATTTCAAACATGACACCTTTCTTTCGAATGTTTACAATGTGATGTAAAAGTATCTTCTTCCTTTTCTCTTTTTCTGATAAAAATCTTACCCAAATTGCCACAACTATAATAGAAACCTCATTGTGTCTTGGCCGTTGTGATCAGTTTAAAGTGTTTTATTTCTCGGTCTGGTTGAGGCACGTTGCCCCAAGCAGTGTACCTGACATCTCGTGGAACAGCTAAAGATGTAATATACATTAGCGAGGTGTCACAAACTGCTAAGTAGATAATCTACTGTTATGAGAGAAAACATCGATGAATAGTGTCACCCATAACCAGGTTTGTTGATTGCCTCCGTGATTGCGCATGTAACGTAGTTATCGCTGCATTGTTACAGCGCGAGATCTCAAATCACGACGTAGAAATTGCACGCCGAGAGAATCCCATGTTTTCTTAGAAAATAAGTTAGGAATAAGTAAATACGTCGAGAATGGAGACGTCCGAAATGGGAGTTAACAGGATGAGTCTAGAGTTACGTCCCTTGAACGACTGCGGCGCGAATGGAACGAAGACGAACCTGGGTGGGACGATTGTGGAATGATGGACGTATAATTACCGCGACTATTTAGAGTTTACTTAGTCCTCACAATCGTTTGCCAAAGGGCACAAACCAAGCTTGGGAATGTTTTGTGCCGCGCCGACACAATGGAAGAGACGAATTTGCTTGAAAATTGTATGTAAACATTTTTCCATGCTGCAGGGGTGGTAGGAGGATACGACGGGTGCCATACAGCGAGGCATACACACGGGGGTAACACGATCCATCCACATTTACCCATTGTTATGCTGTGGAGATGGAAGCTAATTGTAGTAGACCAGGAAAAGATACCTCGGGGTGTATCCCGGTGGGGCGAGCTTAGATTGGAGGCTTCCAAATTAACAAGGCAGTAATTCTATCACTTGCTTCAAACAGGTTTTATTTTGCAAATAATTTAACAGTTTTGTTCGCGCAGAGGAAACCCGGTGATAATGGCGGAGAGGGTAGGATTTCTTAACCGTATGGATAATTACGCGAGGCGACATCCTCAATGGGAATAGTTAAACTGGGATGAAGTGTCAACAAGTGTTTCGATTGTGGCGCTAAGATTTTCGGTTCCGGGTGTCGTCTTGACGAATTAGATAAACACTAACGATGGGGGACAAGTCTGTTTGGAAACTAGGCGAGTTTTACGGAGAACAAAGGTGTTCAGATCGCGTTACAAATCTCAGACTTTCATACTGCTCCGACCCTTTGGCTAATCCAAATCATATTTTGATTTCATGGGATTTTTATTCGGTCACGGTGATGAATGAGCGCGCTAAAGAGACTTGTAATCTTGGCATTGCGGATTTACTGTAGATAATTGTTAGTAACTGTGTAAAGTCTCGGAGATGAATGCCTCACAATTGACTGGAAACATTCTTTTACAGTGTGTCACATTTTGTACAATACTGCGTCACATTTTACAAGATATGTCGGACTAAGATCACAAGAAATAACTTTTTGAATTGGTTTCAGTCAACGACTAAATGAGATATTTTGATTAATTGTAATACATGCAAATTGCTAAAAGTTATTGGGATATTCCAAAATATAACAAAAAATTCTTTCTGTTTTATTGATGTGGGTTTGTGGAAAGGGTGTTTGACTAATGCGAAGACAAGGAGTTTGAATCCAGTAATTAATCTGTATGATAACTAGATCCAACTAGAATTCCGCATCCTCGTCAAATTATGTTTTTTTTCAGAAGTAGAACATCAGTGGAAACTATGTAAATATTTTATGTTAGGATAAATTTCAGCACGGATAAACTTCAGCACGGATAAATTTCAGCACAAAGACATTACCAGTGCTTGAGTAAACTTTAAAAAGTTTTATTGGCATGTGAGTAGTACCCAAGGAATTAGAAAATGATTTCTGTGATTCAAGCATTATATTATAAAGCCTTTGTGTAGCTTTTGATGCAATGCCATAGTCCTTTCAAGATGTAAAGCCATGTTCTTTTGATGACAATCCTCGAAATATTTCATCACCGAATGTTTATATTTTCACGCAAGCCTCTTGTTTTCAAAGCAACTGTACCGTTTTCACGACCTGTCTCTCGTGATTGCCTCCCCTGAATCAAAAGACGTCGCGTGGAAGGAATACGATTCATTTTGCCGGCTGGTGTTTTTGATAAATCTGGACATATCAGAGATTGTTTGCGCACTCTGTCCTGATGTGTCTGTTCTAGTACAACGGAAGAGGTCAGAAGGGAATATGCTGTCGAACACGAAACATGGGGAAAAAGTCTGGGGAGGGACGCAAGCATGAAAATGTATTAGGTACGCTCGAGAAGCCCCAGACCACGTAGAGCTATGCGACATTCGCACACTGGGGAACAGCATTTTGCCTTTTAGCAAATTGCGCGACAAGGGTCGGAATTAAAATGTTACTTTCTAACTGATGAAGTGACATGGAGAGATTTCATGCTCATTTGACCTGCTTTTGTGTACATATTTTTTTTTCGGGGTTGTGAAAATATGGCTGACTTCTTTCAATTTTGACAAGTGGTGAATTTCGTGAAACATGACATGGAGGGTGATGAAGGGATTGTTTTCTTTGTCAGTTTATGTCTGGTTAACCTTAACAGATTTATTAATTTAAGTTCAAAGCTTTATACAAATCGTAGTTTCTTTTTTTTCCCCTTTTTTAAGTGTGGAAAATGTTTAGCATGTGCCTTTAACTCTTTTTAAAAAAAGTTCTTCTATAACTTTACTGGTTTATGGTAAAATAATGTGTTTGCTTTCTTTCATGATGTTTCTACTTGTATTATCCTACTTCAAGACTAACTTAATAAAATTAATTTACCGGGTACTGCCAAAGCCACAAAATTAATCTTAATGAATTTGATAGTGTCCACCCCATAAAATCTATTTGAAATCTTTGACCTATTGTATTTGGACTTCTCTTTTCCCATCCAAATCAGAATTGAATCATTATTTAATCATTTAATGGATAACGGGTCTCAATTTACTTGTGTTAGAACACATCAGGGATTGTTAGGCTGTCTTTTTACATCACCTATCGACTGGTTTCTATGATTCATGTTCTACTTTCTCAGTCGTGCGACTGCGACTTTTATGAATATTATTTAATCTTGTTTATGGTGTCACGTGCATAGCATGTGATTGACACCCTAAATCGTGTCGAAACAGAAACAGACCAACATTTTATCCACACTCTAGTATTCATATAGTCTGACCACACCATTTATTTTTTCACGATAATGTTTCCTCTTTGTCCAGACATTGTTTGCATATTGTCCAAACATTGTTTGCGTATTGTCCAGATATTGCTTGCATTATTGTCCAAATATTGTTAGATCTGACAATATCTTATTATACTGGTGGGTGAAGCCAGGGATGTGGTTTGTAAGCACACTTATTAATGTTGTGGGATTATTCTTTTTTTTCTCTTCGTGACCACATTGGTCTTGTTTCACGTGTATAATTGAAGATATATTTGCATCTTAATGTCGGAGAAGTGTGCTGAGTTGCGTTTGAGGTTTTTCAGGTCAGTTTTCGACAATTGTGTCCATCCTTGTGTATTCCCCAGGCGACAGATTGCTAGAAATTATCAAGTGTCTTTGGATATCACCAGGAAGGATTCCAAAATCATTTATTGTATTTTATTGAAACTATTATTGGAGGATTTTTTGTTGTTGTAATGAATTAAATCATGCATGACATGAATACCACACAACCATTTATGGTTATAGAAAGATAAATGAAAAGCAAAATCTGTCGCAGGTTTACACAATAAATTTGTATTTAGTAAATATGTGTCATATGTGATCTAGTGGACAGACATTGGCCTTGGACAATTAAAATTCTTTAAGAAATAATTATTATTATCCATATACTACTTTCCTCTAGACAGATTCTCATGTAGGTACAAATATTGATTTGCTTTCATGGTATTTCGATTCACGTCATGATTAAAGATGAAAATCTTAACCAGTACCCATGTTATTTTCTTGTTTTATATTCATAAATATTTTCATTTCTATTAATTAAACAAATATAGAATAGGTAAAACTTTGATAACAATCTATAAATGCAAGAATAATTTCCAGTTTCTTTAATCGTAGTTTCTCCCTCCAGTTCTCGTGTCACTTCCATAGTTAACCCGACATCATTTTAAAGCAAGAATCACCGTGATGACACTTCTACAAACACTCATCATATCATAGTCCCACCGTCATCCCATCGTCAGACCACTTCCGAAGGTATTGTCCCCATGTCCACGACGAGTTTCGACTCTCGGAATTCGGAAAACATCTTGACCGGTCCCATTGTTCCGCTCCCAAGTGCGCCATTGACATTTCGAGTCTCTGTCGTTGCTAATTGTTGACCCTGTAGTGCTGGTCACTTGACTGTCCAGTTGTGCAAGCTGTTCAGTCTCGACGGGTCCGAGATCTCACTATTATCGCCGTCCCCTCCGCTATTTATAAGCCGCCAGAGTGTCCACTGTTGTGAGCTGGGGCATCTGTACGGCGATTCATTGTTTAGATCGTCATCGCCGGACCTTCTCCCCCAATAACTCGCTTGACCTCCCGGCTTTTAAAAACTGTGGTTTTGTCCCGAATCGCAGGAATTAATTAAACGTGGCCCATAGCTGTTTTTCCGAGAAGGAGGGGGGATGGGATAATGGAAGCCGCGTCTGGACTCGTAGAAATGTCCGCTGAAGCGAGCCTTCCCTGTCTCCAGTCGGAGCAGGGGAATCACTTCGTCCACTGCACCGGAAGATTTTGTCAATCACTTTTCTGACCAGGTCATCGCTTAATTATTTTTGGCTTGACTGATGGCATGTGGCTATGCTCATTCCTCATTCACATAATTTATCACGGGACTATTTTAACACTGGACCGGGTACCAGACTCTTACGATGATCTGTCAGTCCTGACCTCCATCTTGATCCCAGTCCTGATGAGAGGTTGGCAGCAACCGAGTCTGGCCTCATTCTTCGCAAGCTTTACTTCCATGCATACTCTTCATCGTAGCTTCATCTATCCATGGACCAAAAAAGAATACCTCAAGTTGCGTTAAACAATAACTCCCTCAATCATTCAATCATACACCGAGAAATCCATGAATTTCTTTTGTAAAAAGTACAGCAAATGTGTAGAGAGCACCGAGTTACATACTTGTGAGGAATGTATTGTTTTCTAAGTCCTGTATACGATGGACAAATCAAGATAAAATGAAACTCATCCTCTACAAAACAAATATGTGTTGTCTAATTTACAAGTATTTATTCACAAAGCCTTATAATTAAGGCGCCAACGATTATCCACCAATGGAAATGTGTTAAATTATATGTACCTTACCTGCCACCTGTAATTGTAATTAATATTTAAATGTGTGTGTATATATATATATATATATTTGTACATGGGCCACTGGGGGCAGGTGGTAGCGCAGTGGTAGAACAGTGGTAGAACAGATGGACTTCAGAGCCAAGGTTCCAGGTTCAAATCCCGCCCCGGGGGCCCGGCATCAATGTTCGCGAAAGTTATTGATAGGATGCGATGTCTGTAGAGTGGCAATGCAGTTATCATCCTTGGTCTTGTCAGTACCAGCCGATGCTCG
>JAUTBT010008985.1:0-24980 GCA_032361225.1 Lepetodrilus schrolli
CAAACAATATCTACTGCTGTAGATATCGCTTGCTATTTGAAAGCGATATCTACTGCGAAAAGACAGTATTGGGTGATAAAATTATAAATGTGATGTTACTTTCATCATTTGTGAAAATAATTATGTGGATACTGAATATTAATGTATTAGTACTTTAGTAATTTTACCTTTAAAGTAAGGTCCTGGGTCATCGGTCACGTACCTGAACATCAGTCAAACACTTTTTATATGTGACCAAAGTTCAGGTACCTGACCGATGACATAGGACCTTACTCTCATTGTTTGATATGAGATGTCTGTTATAAAATATTCAGATGAAAGATAAATAAAAAAAATAAAAATTTAAAGCATTTAAAACGAAACAAATTTCAATTTCTTTTATAAATTAATGAGTCAAATAAAAATGATACAAATGGTTCTGAATAAGAAATCTACATTTTATCCTTCTTTTGTAGGCACGTTGTGATGCTTCATCATTTGAGAGTGTTCGCTGTACCTTTCAAGTGGACTCAGGTGTGTGGTACTATGAGGTTACCATTGTAACAGCTGGGGTCATGCAGATTGGGTGGGCTACAAAAGACAGCAAGTTCCTCAACCACGTAAGTAAAATACCCCAACCTCAGCTGGGCCCCCATTTCGAGTTCCTAAACCAGTCCTAAAAGTTATGACCTTGTCACAAGTGTTTCACGACAAAGTCACAAGTCTTCTTCCCTCCTAAATCGACATCTAACTTATGAAGAGATAAACTGATTAGCTCCTAAATTTAGGATGTCATTGTGAAATGGGGGCCTGGGCTGTTCAATAAGTCAACTTTATGTTAGGTGTCCCCCAATCGATGTCCCCCAATCGCCAGTAATTTTTCGCATTGGAATGTTCTGTTGAAGATCCTTGTACTTTTTGGAAAAAGAAGAAGATACATTTTTTTCACGATCTAACACTGAGCATTTAAGGTCGTTATATCGAGGGAAACACTGTACTATGGTAAACACTGCTGTATCACTTTGTATTGCGGTATATATGGCAAGAATCAATTTTGACATGTAGCAAATAAAACAGCTCCTTTTGCTTTTGAGTTTACCACACTCTGCATCTTGCAATGTTACAAGGGGTGGGTGGTAGCGCAATGGTAGTTTACCACACTCTGCATCTGGCAATGTTACAAGGGCCGCGGTGGTAGCGCAATGGTAGTTTACCACACTCTGCATCTGGCAATGTTACAAGGGGCGGATAGTAGTGCAATGGTAGTCTACCGCACTCTGCATCTGGCAATGTTAAAAGGGGCGCGGTGGTAGCGCAGTGGTAGATTACCACACTCTGCATCTCACATTGTTACAAGGGGCAGGTGGTAGCGCAATGGTAGTTTACCACAATCTCTCAATGTTACAAGAGGCATGTGTTAGCACAATGGTAGAATGTTTGGAATTCATAGCCAAAGGCCCCTGGTTCATGTCCTGTCCCAGGAGCCTGGCATTACTGTTCGTGCAAGTTACTTTTCTGACGCGATCAAAACAGGATGCGCTTACAGTTATCATCCTTGGTCTGTCAGTATGAGCTGGTGCTACGGATGCTGTGGGTTTCCTCCTGTCATAAAATGACAAGCTGTGATATAAGTAAAATAATCTTGAAAGTGGGTCTACACCCAAATTTTAAAAATAGTTAAAAATTAAAATGTTATAAGCTACTTGAATCCTATTAGTAAGATCGTGGCCTGACCAGTGTTAAAAAAAACCATGTTAGTCCATTGGTCACAGAATGACAGATTCACTGAGTTTTTTTGTGCTTGCCAGTCTTTTGGACCAAGACCTTTTCCAACCAGCATAATAATATTATTACAGGAGTTTGGAGCCTAACATTCAGACACCTCTCTACTGTGGCTGTGTCTGAGTGAATGGAACTTCTCTGTGGTGATTCCTGAGTTTCATTGCAGGAAGGGTACGGCATCGGTGACGACGAATTCTCCATGGCATATGACGGGTGTCGACAACTCATCTGGTACAACGCTGACAGTGAACCACATCTCCAGGACTGCTGGCAACCAGGTACAGCTTCTCCATACGTTTTAGTGACGAGAATACGAATTTTAGTGACGAGCATAAGAATTTTAGTGATGAGAATAAGAATTTTAGTGACGAGCATAAGAATTTTAGTGATGAGAATAAGAATTTTAGTTATGAGAATAAAAATCTAAGTTGAGAATAAGAATTTTAGCAATGGAGAATAACCTTTTGGGGGGAAAATAGGAATACTAATAATGAATAGTATTTTAGTGATGAGAATAAGAATTTTAGTGACAAGAATAAGATGTGATTGGTTTGGAGATAATTGTGGAGATGTGTTATTGTTACCAAGTATTTGTACACAATTATGATGGCATTATCATTCCCATGTATGCAAAGAACAGACCATTTGTTCAAGGATTTTCACAAATTTGATAGCATCACTTTTACATGTGAGCTACAGTCCTCAGATTTTCTTTTCAACTTTGATAACAAAGCATAGGGGAGATAACTCATGTACCCCTGTAGCCACGAAGACCGTGATTCTGGGTCAACTTTTTTATTTCATTCATCTGTATTGTGGAGCAGTGTAGATTGTATTGTACAGGCCGTACTGGATATACTTGACTCCTATATGAATGTTGTGTACAGGCCGTACTGGATATACTTGACTCCTATATGAATGTTGTGTATGGGTGGAATATTCTCTCTGCGACGTAAAGCACTAATTCATTAAAAATCTATACATGTATACATTCATGATTACTATACTCATTGATGGTATGTTTTGTCATGGTAAATACATATCTATAATTTAATTTAATTTTATGAATGTGTCTTATGCATGTTTATGTAGATGATGGAATAGAGTCTGTTTTTCATAAAAGTACAATTTTTTTATACAGAATTTTAATAATATTTAAATAATGGTTAATGTTCCCACTGCGACTAATTCAATCAATCAGTAACATTTAGATGGGTCCTACACCTAATCTTATGCATGTTATGTAGATGAGTGGTTATGGCCTACAAATACACCTTGAATATGTGAAGATCTTGAAATGATTCCATGCTCTGGTAATTTATCATTCAAGTTTATTATTGACTATTAGGAGTGTGCTCTAGTGCAGTGATAGATCACCATAATGCAGTGGTAGGTGATCAGAATGCAATGCAAAATTTCCTGAGTTTGAATCTGTTCCAGGACATAAAGACAGACAGATAGTTTATTAACGTCTCACCTCACATATAAAATATGGTATAATAAAAATAATTATTAAAAGTGATCCATCCACTACGGATTGTGAGAGACAATGGATGTCTGTGGAAGTTGCCTTTCCAATGTAATTATACTTAGATGTGTAGTGTGTACATGTTGCAGTGCAGTTAGTTATCATCTTTGGTTTGTCAGTACCAGTACTAGTTGGTGCTCAAAGGTTTACTGCAACACAAGGGTATTGTAGATTTCCTCATGGCTTAAACTGACAATACGTGATAATAATGAGCGAAATACTGTTGAAAGAGGATCCAAACAGCAACTCCAAGCAAAATATTATACAATTTAAATATGCTATTATGCTGACCTCCATCGGGACAAATTTGTTTTTATCAATCTCGGTAACTTGGCAAGCTTTAAATTGACAATGCTGTACATAACTATCAAATGAGCCTCAAAGCTGTTGAGTCGTAACTATGTTTATTATTAATGCAATGGTTTTGAATATATATTGTAGTACAAGTTCAAAGTTAAATAATGTGCTTACATTTAATGCCAAGTAATCATGTGCAGAAACATCAGCAAGGAACACTGATATTTACTGGTACAAATACAAGAAATGTGATGCATGACCGATGAATTTGTATACTTTAAAGCCCTGGGTGTCATTGGTCTTATCTAAACAAATGTCCCACTACAGGTACATTATTCAGTCCAGCATTCAAAGAACACATTATCTTGTCAACTTGTGAACAATACTAAGGCTACATGTCCTCTGCCTGCTAATTACACCCCCAACCCTCCACAGAGCTGTCATTCTCTATCCCCCAGGGCTCAGACATGGAATTGATACATATACTGGCACATGTGTTTGGGGATTATATAACTATAGCATCAGTAATTACCCATGCTGTTGGAACATGTAGTTCATATTAGAAAGGGGCATTTGTGAAGAGGGAAAGCATTGATGTGTTTTGTCTGAAAATTGTTTAGTCCTTTAATGTTGTAGGATTTGCTCAAATGCATTGCTATAGATATCTCTTTGATCTATTTATTATTATTCACAATTGGTAATGTGAGATTCTGTATTTACATGTGTTCTTTAAGGCATGAAGTTTTTTTAATGAAATGTTGATAATACATTGTATCAATGATTATAGATTTGTCTATGTGAACAGAATGTTAATTTTAACTGCCAAGGTGTTTAATATATTCAATATTGCGTTAAATAGGTCTATATGGTACGGAGATCGTAAATATGAAATTAATGAATCTGTTTGATGTTTTTAATGCTATACCTTTTCAAAGATTAATAGATTTTTAATAATATTTAGACAAATTTATTTTGTTTACCAGATTTGAATCTTTTCAAATGGACAAGTAATTCTTATTGTATTCTCATGCAGTGTTGTTTATCCTCAAGATGGAGGGAATTTAGAGCCATTATTATTAATCATTTGTTACCAAATAATTTACCTTGAAATGTGGGTATCGTGATACATATCATATCATGACATGTGTGGCGTGATGCATTTTGCTGTACGACATTACCATATCGTTTCATCCGTAGAAGTCGTTGACATGTGTATGTAATCCAGTATACTTTTAAATGGAACAGTAAGAGGAGATACGTAACTACAAACTATCAAACAGTCATCAATGTTAAATGCTATATGTTACGGTAACTGTAGCTATAATACACAGACCACTGACTAGGCAGGTAATAATTAATAATATACATATTTTATCACAGATACAAATTTACTTCATCCCATAGATGATCCGAAAAAAATGCTGATTGTTTTGTTTCTCTTTTGTATGAGAAACTTGAGTAGTAAATTATTGGGTACAGTATATATGTAATTGAGTTGTCAAGAGTGAAGTAAAGCTCTTGTGTAGGTGGCCAAATCCCACTTACATGTTTAGAGGACTCCGTGAACCAGCACATACCCCCTTGTGATTGGACCTAGGAGTAAACGTTTTATGTAACCATCTCCCTGCTGTATTAGTTTCAATCACTGTTTGCGTTCAACAGGAAGGTTAGTTGGTCTAATAATAATAATAATAATAATAAGGCCATTGTTATTTGATTCCCTGGTTTACGGAACTGCTGACTTGATTTGTTTCCACTTTGGAAAATAAAAATACTAATTTTTGTTATATTTTTGGAAAATAAAAATAATAATTTTTATTATATTTTGCTGACTGTGTACTAGCATTTAGAAAATTATAATAACAAATGGTGAAGGAACAAGTTGTATAATCCATCATTGGAAATGAACAAAGACCAGCAGGCAATGGTTGACACAAAGTCGAAGCTAATTTGATTCCTTTCTGGTAAATATGTATTATAAAAGTCTAATTAATAACAATTACTGCTAGTGACAAACATTCATATCTGAACTAGTTATGCATACTGGTGTTTATAACAATTATTGACAATTATATTGCTGAATTATATATATTATTTTTGTCAACTGACCATTCATAATCGCCAATTATATAAAAAAAATTATATTGGAGCCGACCAACTGGCCAAAATATCAATTTATATTTATTTATGTTTTCGACCACCCAAGCTAAAATGATCACAGAAAGATCCATAAATTCGGGAATCAAATAACTATTGCCTAAATAATAATAATAATAATAAAGGAAGAAAGTTCTTTGATCTAATAATAATAATTTAATATCCATCTGATATTACATTCAATAAGCGATAATACTTTAATCAATTGTTTTTCTCCAACCTGCTGAAGGTATAGAATTTATTATTTTAAGACATATGTATTTGTTTTGAAAAGGATTTAATGTGGTGAGACTATTGAAAGGTATGTTAAATCTTCTCAAGCAAGCTCAATAACATGTATGTAAATAGAACAAGTTTATATAACATTTCAAACAATCAGAAACATTTATGTTATTGAAACTATTTCACACCACTGCCTGTATAAACTAGAAGCATGAATTATTATTTTTTTATCACAGCCATCCTTGATGAGTTGGTAGAACTGTACCCAGCATCCATACTGTAGTATTCTCATGAGAACACAGTAAATAGTACTAGATACATCACTGATAAATTAGCACTTTCAGAAGCATCAACCACAAGCAACAGCCAACTAATACATTAGCTTTTGTTATGATCTGAGAAAATGAATCTACATACAAAGACACACAAGACTGAAAAAAAGTTGTTAAAAGACAAAACTATACGTTGCCTTTCCTAGCAGTTCTTGTTAACCTGTTGGACCCAATGATAATTTTATAGTATATCCTAATGCAACTTTCTTTTAGTAGTAGGACCTTGCGATGATATTACTGGTATATATCCTAATGCAACTTTCTTGTAATGGTAGGACCCTGTGATGATATATCCTACTAGGGTCATGTTGTGTAGTCCTCGAATGTCTTGCTGCTTGCCTAGCAACAACTATAACAAGCCACTGTCTGTCATTTTCTCTGAATCCATGTTTTTTGATGGTTGTCAGTATTCACCATGGATCTTTGTAGGTTGTCAATATTCACATTAGATCTTTGTAGGTTGTCAATATTCACGATGGATCTTTGTAAGCACTTCACTTGCTTGAGTTTCATATGTTCACTGATAACGTATATCCTTCACACAACTTCTAGCCTACACTGCGATGTCGCTGTTAGTTCTCAGTGTGTCATCTGACGAATCAATGGCTATCCATTTTCATGCATTTAGGGTTCTGGTCCATTCCATGTTCTGTTCTATTCACGACACTCCCTGTGGTACATCAGTGCCTAGAGACACTGTTGCCGCGGCAGCTTCGACCTGGACTTCACCACCACCGTCACCGCCTTCACCAGCCACGACGTCACCATCCATCTTCTTCTTGAGCTCGTCCACCTTGTGCTGTTCGTATCTGGTCCGACTCCCGATCAGTGCCTCCACCACCTTCCTCATCTTGAACGTGGCCGTGTGCCTCATGGCGCGACTGGCCGCATGGAGAGGCACCGTGATCCGGCCCTGACCGTGGCCAATCAGAACACCCGTAAGCTGCTGGAGAACCAGGTCGGCCGCGCTGTAGGTCCCCCTCAGAGTGCCATCCTTCGCGTGGCCGCGGATGAACTTCCACGCATTCTTTACGTCTCTCTTCTCGGATTTCTCACTGCTCTTCTCTTCGTTTTCGTTTTCCATGTTTTCTTCTGTGTTGTTTTCCTCTGGGTTGGTGGTTGGAGCTGGGGGCAGTTGTTCTGGTTTGGGAATGGGAGTCCATGGTTTGTTCCTGTTGATGAAAGTTGGGATTACTTTTTCTTTTGGTTCTACAATTTCGTTGTCCGAGTCAAAACCGTCTAAGCCTTGTTTCTTGATTGGGGGGTCTGTTTCCAGTCGGTGCAGGAAGTGTTCAATCTTTCCCTGGATGTCCTTGGTCTCCTTCAGCAGCTTCTCCTGGGTGTGTTGTGGAGTGACTCCGGGAGTCCGCCGAAGGTGAGGGGTGAAGGTCACTGCAGACTGAGGATGCGATTTCAGGGATGCGTCATCGTCTTCTTTGGATTTCCCGAAAAATATGGCTCTCAGGTCCACACTTTCGCTGGGGTGTTCATCGTCATTGTCAGTCTCCGATGAATGTGAATCGTGAAAAAATCCTGGTCTTTTCCCCATGCCTTCGTGATACGTGTAAGACCTGGGTAAATATTCCAATGAGCTATCTGCCTCGCTAGACACGATCAGTTTGTGCGGGCTTTCAAATGCGAACTTGACCCGTTGCGGCAGCCCCCTGAGTCTTTGCTGCTGCGGTTTGCCGTCAACATTTTGGCGTATATCCGGGAACCGTGAATGTTTGTTATCGGGGACTTTGCCACGTGAGCTGCTACTGCCGGTCGAGAGAGGAGCTGAATGAGATGGAGGCCACTTCCTGCGGAATCCTCTCATGGGAGACAACTCTTCCACCACAGTAGAGTTAACACTCTTCCCAGTTATTGCCCTTTCGGATTCCGGCCTCTGCTTCTGCTTTAGCGTAGTCCTGGCCTTAGCTACAAAGGGAGTGGTTGCTATATCGCTGACGATTTTCGAACGCACGGGATACCTCAGTTTACGATCGAGGTAATGAGACTCTATGTTGGCTCCCAGCCGTCGCTCTGACTTGTCGACTTGATTGTCGTCGTAAGTGAAGTCCCTTTTGGGCTCGATCCTCTTCCGGAGCTCGATCTCATTCTTCCTACGACTTAGGTCAAGGAGCTTGACCTCGTATCGGAGCCTGCTGGTGTCCTCGTGGAGGTGTCGAAGCCGCGAGTCTTTTTCGCGGTCGAGCTGCAATCGGGCCATAGCGAAGTGGTTCTCACACACGTTATTTTTTACGGCCGTGAACTTTTCATTGGTCGACGATCTCTTGGCGTTGTAGTCGCTGATGGCCTCGTTCTGCATCTCCAGGTATGGGTTGGACACCAGCTGCTCCGAGTCCATTATGAAGAAGTTCCCTGGAAGAAGAAAATAAATAATAGTAATAATGATAATAATAATAGTGAAGATTTGTTTTGCGCAGTAAAAACACATCCTCACACTAATGCAAACTCAAGGCACTACAATGGGTTTTAAGTTCATACTATCATCAGTTATGTTGTATTTTACATTTGTCATCAGCTCTAGCTGCTTTGTTTTAAAGTCACATTTACTGGTTTATTTTTTATGATAAATCCCAAGATCAATATTGTACTTTTCATAGCACGATGTAAAACATTTCAAATTCCAATACTATAAATTGAAGAGGTTCCCTGGAAGAAAATACATCTGGCCCTGAGATTATGAACCTTTTTGAGTACAATTTCATGCTCAAGCTAAAATTTTATGTGGGGATTTGTGAACAATACTTTGAGTTGAGCATGAAATCATACTCAAGAAAGTTTCGTAATCATGGGACTGGGATGTCATCAGCTAGAGATGTATTTTTAAACGTTGTGGTTACCATGGTTACTGTTTATGCTAAACCTGAAATAAAATATCATTGTGTAACTTGGCATACGACAGGCATAATTTATTTAAACAGGCATTATTAGTCATGTTAATAAGATAGATACGATACGATAAGATAGATAAGATATAACTTTCATTACCCTATAGGGGTATTTGGTGTACAGTAGAGAGATAAGAAAAAAACTTGATCGCAATACCCTACAGAATGTCCCATACTATTTGTACCAGTGAGTGAAAATGGAAAATAATATTACATTTGATGCGATAGGAAACGTGACACACAATCATGATAATATAGCCGTAATGTGCCGGATTAATGATAATCCACAAGGAATTTGTGAGTCCTGACCCACAGCGGGATTTGTTCAGGTCATATGATCACTAATCACTAATCCATCTGTGAGTGAAAATCTTACTTCAGGTCTTTACTAACCCCAGTTGACCCCTTCATGTAGATGGATCATTGCCATGATGTAAACACTCGCCAGCTTTCGGTCATAGACACAGTTTTGTATGTATTCTTGTTAATAAAATGGCTAGAACACAGATGTATATGCATCCTCTGATTACTGGTTTTCAATACAATAAGCCTAGATCGATTCACTTCGCCAAATAAATAAAACAAAATCTAAAATTTGTAGTTCCTACCTTAATATTATGCATTTATCATATGAAAAAACACTGATTCGAATGAAAATGCAACACTAGATGAAAAGTATGGCCAAAGTTTGACTGCATACTTCATTTCACATACCGGAATCACAGCCACCTGTATTTAATAATTCAGATAGGTTCGCAGTCACAGTGATTTCCTGGTTTTGCAAAACTGGGTTTTCGGTGATCACGAGTGCCACCAATCATTTATGAAAGAAGACAACTTTGCTCCGTAAGTACAGGGCTATTAGTTATTAGTGATTTACAATGATGTTGCATTTTCTACTGTAGCATTAGCTCATTAGACATTTCGTTTGAAAATATCAGAAACGGATCTATCTGGCAAGCCCGTATTATTGATCACGTAGCACCTCTCATTTATAATATAACTATAATCTGTAAAACATATATTCGAAAATAGGTGTCATTCTAACACTGGTAACTGGATGATATATCAATTGTTCATATATTCTGGCTAGTTCAGGCCCTAGACACAGATTTCTATGTATACTTGGTAATAAACTGGCTAGTATACTACTAGTGTATACTGGATAGTTTGGATCATAGACACATATTTGTAAGACGTATGCAGTGGTTAAAATTAACTTTTTCGCCCAATCATCCTGATAATAATAAAATGTAAATTTTAATATTCCTCGGGATTCCTTTAGCACTTTGAACATTGGGCTAGAATACTGGTGCCAATTTTAACCACTGCATATCCTGTGTTAGTAATATGGCTTGTATGCAAGCTAGTAAAATCTAGACCATCTTATTAAGGTGGAACTACAAGATTTCCATTATGTTTAACTCTCGTTAGCATTTAATGATAAAATACATGAGGAAGATAAAATAACTTGTTTATGACTACTACAGTAGTGTTGTATAAAAAATAAAACCCATTGGTTTGTGTATATCCACTGGCGATGATTCTTCAGTGTAGACACCTACCCACATGGCAAATGCCATCGTTTGGTAAATCTTGAAAATCACTATCAGGCCCCATCTTCAGTGGATTCAATTTCCTATTAAGCATAGTTCCCTGGATCCTCCTTCATATGTCATGCTAAACAGTCAGCATTCAGATTCCAGTCATTCTGAACAATGACATTGAGCAGTAAAGTTCTCAGAATCCAGTCTCTTTGAACAACCAGTGTTCAGATTCCAATTGTAGTTCTGAGCAATTACATTTAGCAGTCAATTCTCAGAATCCAATCATTTTGAACCACCAGTATTCAGATTCCAGTCATTCTGAACAATCACTGAGCTGCCAGTGTTCACCCCTTCAGAATCCAATCATTTTGAACAACCAGTGTTCAGATTCCAGTCGTTCTGAACAATTAGATTGAGCTGCTGGTGTTCAGATTCCAGTAGTTCTGAACAGTCAATTTGATCTGTCAGTGTTCAAATCCAGTAATTCTGAACAATCAGTGTTCAGATTCCAGTTACATTGAGCATTCAGTTCTCAGAATCCAGTCGTTCTGAACCATCAGTGTTCAGATTCCATTTGCTCTGAACAACCACACAAAGTTGTGAATGTTCAGATTCCAAGCATTCTGAACGAACACACTAAGCAGTCATTACTCAGAAAGAAGTTGTTTTGAACAGTCCGCTTCCAGATTCCGGTCATTCTGAATGGGTATCCCAACCCCAACAGTCATTCCGAACAGTGAATTTTCACGTTCTAGGTATTAAATCAGCGGTCGTCAAGAAATTTCTGATAATTCATATGGACTGCCCATTTTCCCTGCCCGAGAAGTAACCATCGGCCGATATGTGTTAGTCTATCTGAAGGAAGGTTTGTCTTGGTGTGTCCAAATGAAAGGGTCTCGAAGGTTTGAGTTGGTCTGTTCGATGGAGCATTCTAATTGGGCCAGGACCATGGTCTGGATTACTGTAAACACGTCTAAGTGCTGTAGGAGTGTAATGGTCTCACTATTATAATGACAGATTAACGTAATACGCTCACGTGTTTCATAGGTCAGTTTTGCTTGTCCTCAGAAAAAAGCATATGTAGGGGATTTCTTCCATATGTTATTATACGATGGATGGTTCAAAGGTTGAGTAGACAAATTATGATGACATATTAATTGTCTCCACTATCATTTTTATGGTGCATCGTAATTTTGGTTAAAGAGACATATGCATGCAAAGTACAACTATATTATATCCCTTTACATAACAAGAACACGATGTACTTTATTAATGAATGCATACATTTCATGTGTTCCTTGGTGTCTCAATTGGCTAAAGCTTTGGAATATTAGCATCAGTTTGATTCCTGATAGAACTTTGAATGAAAAATAGTTATTTATTGCTTAAACTCTGAAAGTAACAAAACAAATAGTATTCTAAGTTTAGATGGGAAATCTATGGAAAATCAACCTGAAAATGCGAAACCTTTTCAGTATGATTTCATGCGTTATGCGATGATTTGTGAACAAAACTTTGTGTAGCATGAAATCGTACTTTTAAATGTTTTGTAATCTTGTAATGTTTTGTAGTCTCCTAATTCTCTCTGATGCACCTACTCGTATGTTTAAAGGTTGTTTGGTTGGTTGATTTGGGGTTTAAAGCCACTTTCAAGATTTGTTCACTCACATCATGGCTTGCATGCAAATGTACTGCTAGTCTGGTCTCACTATTATAATGACAGATTAACGTAATACGCTCACATGGTTTTTTTTATAGTGCTAGCTCACTTGGAGGTATATCATGCCACAGATAGAACATGAATACCCCAGACACAATATACTGACTCCGACCAGCCCTTGCTTTACCCCTTTAATGTTGAGCGCCAAGCAGGGGAACAACAAGTACCATCTTTTAACGTCTTTTGGTATGACTCAAATGGGGATCGAACCCGCGACCTTCTGCACTCTCCGAGCCGACGCTCTAACCATTACGCCACGGAGCCGGCTATTTTTAAAGGAATAATTGTATTGGAAATGCACCTTCAGTTTTAAACCATGGCAATGAGACCAGTAAGACGAGTGTGTATTTATCCATATAATTTTTATTGTACTACAGATATGAATAGTATATTGCTAATTCTTCCTCAAAATATTATTCAAAGGTTCAGCGATATTTGTAATATTAGGGTTAAGAGCCACCAACATCACATCTCACTGATAGTGTAGTATGCCCACATCACACAAAGAGTTTCCAGGCATTGAAACAAGTCATTGTGTAAACTGTTGCAATTTCAACAAGGTTATCCTTATCTTCTAATGGAACTGAATAAGATGTTTGTGATTATACAAAAGTGGATAGAAAGTGACCCCCTTTTCTTTACTATTCAGTCACCCCTCAGGGTGTGTGTATGAGGGGTTGGGGGGAGAGACTTGCATCTGGGCTCAGTCATACAAAGCATTCTAAGGTTGTCTGTGTTTTAAACACATTGTATGTCAAACTTGTATTTGGGATTATATTATTATTTTTATATTTTAACCAGTGTAGTTTTCATAGAAAGGAGGAATGTTTTTATGAATATTATGAACAGTTTCACCAGATGCCTGTCTAACACAATACAACTTCTTATGATTTTTTAAGGGGGGCTTCTGTTGATATGAGGGCTAAAATGGGTTTGTTGATAGGAGTCCTGGAAAGGACCCGTAAGGCTGGTTTTATTGTTCAATTGGGCCCATTGCTCTGTGAGCTGTAGAACACCTGGTTGGGTAATGGGCCCCTTTGTACAGTTGCATGAGACTTTTTAAGTTGACATTTTTGTGTATAAATATTGAGTATATATTGTAAAATAAATGTCACTAATTTAAAAAATATATATGTAAATTACTCACTACATTTCGTTCTGATTTTTTTTCAGTATAATTGTTTTAAAACTTATTCAATAAATATTAGCTGTGATTATTAATTCTTATGAAAACATATTGTTGATAATTTTAGAATATTATTGTTTGAACAAAGAAAATGTAATGTATTTCATTACCTATGAAATATGTAATGCTATGTTTTCTGTTTTCATGAATCTCAAAATTGCATTTAATATATAGATTTTTTTTTTTTTCATTTTTAGCCAATGATACAATTATCTCATCTGAAATATTTGGATACTACTGGTTAAATAGCCATGTATAATCCAATAATTATAATGTGCATTTCAATACATCCAGTCTTCTGACAAGCGATCCAGTCAAAACAATGGCAAAATCTATTTCACGACCAACCAAACGATAAAACAAATGCTATACATACCAAGCTGTTGCGTGATCATTTTCAAACCAATATTTTCAACAATGGTTTCAAATTGACTTTTCTGGTTTTATTCCTCACTCACAAATCCCACTAAAATCCACCAAACATGTCGTTCATCTTGATAGGACTTCAAAACCGACGAGTCCCTTAAATGATCGTATTCAACTCTGTACGATAATCAGATATACGTGTGTTGGTATATCCAAACTACATTATACACAGATAAACATGCACTCATCTGATAATGGGAAAAAGAAGTTCTCAATATGTCAATGTTTACTATGAGTTTGCTATAAAGCAAGCACTTGTTGTCTAATGATATTGCCTGTCTGAATGTTGTATCGAATGTCGTTATCCCTGCTTGAACAAGTTTTTTATGTTCCTTCACTCACCGGGACATCAGTAGTGTATGCTTCTGTTTAATGCGTTCTTCTCATTTCCATATCAAATATTCAATTTAGAGCTCAACAGATTTCTATGTCTCCTTGTCCTACCTAATCCTTCATAGAATGTTGGTTGAAATTATTCGTTCATCGGAATATGATCCATCAACATTTTAATGATCATAGAAAGAAAAGTGGCTTTAAATTACTTATCATTTATGTTTTTTAATCTCTTGTTTATTGATTTGTAACAAAGGTAATTTTTATGTTGTCTGTGTTTATTTTCTATGGTGTAAATCTATCTACGTGAATATGCCTTTAACTCTCTCCATGCTGGAGGCAACCAGAGATTCCCTAAAGAGCAGTGCCAATGTATGTGCTAAATCCAGAAGGGAGAGGGTTAAGCAGGTCACAGAAACCATAATTAGCTTGAAATGCCATGTTTATATGGAGGCATTGTCAATGTTTCTGTGTATGTACCAGATATCAGTGACATGATTATACACCCAAGGCTACTGTATCTCTACCAATAATCCTGTATAATCTCTCTTGATTCTACACATTCAAACTCCCAAACCTGGATTATAGATGCTAGATAGTTTATATCCGTGAAGAATTGTTAACAATGTCCATAAATATTTGTTAACAAAGTCCATAAATATTTGTTAACAATGTATTAACGGACACCGTTTTTTTCTCCTTAAAATTTCATACCCTAACTGGTAGAATGTATTTGAATAACTATGTCCAAACTACCACCATATTTTCCCTTTTAAGTTTCATATATATTAACTATTAGAATGTCTTTTAAATGAGGTAATAGACTTGTTGATGATATCATCAATCAGACAGAAACAGTCTATTGTTGTGGTAACCCATTTGTTTTCACGCTAAAGTAAGCACCTGAAATTGAGAAGCCATAAATGTGTTTAGCAGTCCATTGATCTGACACTGTGTGTATTGATGGGGGTGGGATGTACCCCCCTTTAGTGTCCTGTGATGCGTCACAGTACCGTGCAAATTCTGTATGTCCTGCAAGTACCAAAGTGACAATGGCTGTATGTCACGTTCCAAAGATCCTATTACAATTGTGGCACTCTGAAGACTTCATAGTTATTGGGGGTAGGGTGGGGGGTGTGGTGGGGGGTGGGGGTGGTCAGTGGAGGTGTGTGTTCAAGCGAGGTATTTAGGTTTTGTTAATAATATTCTTGAAACCATTTACAGTTGCTTGTACATGCATTGGGTTATTTAAGAATGAGAAAAATAGAATACTATTAATCATTTTGTAAATACTATCATAATACTATTAATAGGTATCAATGGCGTGATATTTAGGAAATATTTGGCATTGTACCATAGTATTTAAATGTCCTTGACATTGATTGGTCGAAATGGTTGAAAAGGTGTGGTCTAATCACAATAACCCTACGGGAAATTTGCATTAGACAATAGAAAAACAATCGGAATAGTCTCATAGTAGATAAAATAGATACCCTGGACAACAACTCAAATGGCTCAGAGCCCGCTGCAAGGCTAGCTACTGCGAATGACAATCCGGCAAAAGACTGTTCTCAAAGTAGTTCCGTCGCGAGCAGGCGTGAACACATTGTTATAATGTACAAACTACCCGAAGCATCAGGATAGTAGTAAACTTTGAAGTACATGCAATTGGAAAAGTTATTTGCTTGCTGTTTTTTAATTGATCGATTTACAAATTACTTTGAAACCCTTGCCCAATATTTGACCTGCGAAACTGCTGGTCATGCCAGTCATTCTGTAAAGGGAAAAGTGGAACAGGCGAGGGTCGAACAATTAATTTAACGTCACAATGGGCTATTACTGGGTGCATGCTAAAGAACAATCAGTCTCTAATAAACGGCATGGAAATGCAAATTCATCGCAGTGATTAGGAACCAGTCGTGTTGCAGCTAAAATTTGTCTGACAAAAGAGTTCACCTAAAAATTGACCAAATAATTATATATGGTACAATTTCGATAAACGGTTCCTATTGCAAATTTCAGGTGAGGTTATCGATGTTAACCTGGTATCAATTTTTCATTTAACACCTCCAGCTGACACAGTCAGTGTTAAATGAAATTCCCACCTGGTTATAATCGATAACCTCACGAGAAATTTGCAATAGGAACCATTTATCTCCTAATTTTCATGACTATGATAATACTGAAGTATGTTAAATTGAAATGGATTTCAGAAATTAAATTATAAACAGTGAACCTTTTTAGTGGAAGTTGTTGGATCATAAAGTATCATAAAGTGTGAATTAGATCAATATGAAGTTTCAATAAACATAAGCCAGAGAATAGTTATCCAATGGAAGAATTAAGTTGGTCTGAGGACATTCAGGCAAATTTCCATTATTGTTATCAACATTGTTATGCTTATTTTTATTCCTAAAGTGTTGAAACATCAACTTTAAACATAAACTAAACTTCTTTTTATCACACTTACCATATTGCTCAAGGGAAGTAACGAAATTGTCTTGCATTGCATTCATTTTTTTCTGTCAACACATAAATTCTATTTTCCTGTGCTATTGAATAATTTCACCACTTCCAAGTCTGCGCTTTCTGGCCAACATAAGCAAGAGTTTTGTATCCAGCATCATTTGGTATCCAAATTACCAGTGAAATTTACAAAAATGTCGAAAAAATATTTCCGTATATTCCGTATATGCCCCAAAAGACACTAAACTTTGTATGTTGTCTCTCACTGTAAGACTCGTGTTTATGTTTCTCCGACCAGACAAAGCCTGCTGATTCTATTTGGAATTTTGTGGGTATAGTTTCATACCTTTGATACCTACAGTATGATATATAGTAATCAGTCGACAAAACAAGGTACCAGAGCCATTATCCCAAGGAATAAGCGTCAGCTTAAAAGATACAAAGGCAGAGTGTGTCGTACCGACAGATTAAAACCATTCTTGGTCTAGTCTCCATGTTAATAAATGACTTGGTCACATAAAACTTGTGTGCAACCACTCATGTGTAATTGCCATATTCCATGGAATTTATGTATTGTCTGTAATATAATATTGTCAGAGGTAATATGAATTATAAATGTATAATACGGGGTTAGGAAGTGGACTTTATTCAATGCCAGACAAAGACTTGATCACAAATTTAATATAGAGGTGGTAAATGCAATATTTATTGAGTAACTGGGTTAAATATTGTTCTAAATTGAATACAATTATACATATTAATTCCATATTTATATCGTCATGTATGGGTGAAAATCAAAATCCATGTTTATTAGGTATTTTTTCATCAAAGAGCTAATTACCATATTATGTGACAAAGATGGACACATTTTCAATACTGTTAGGTAACCATGATGTCAATTTCAGTATGATTTTTAATATCAATTAATTTAATGGTTGATGTATTGTAGAATATTAATTCGAGTTATCTCAGTAGAAAATCCCCACTGATTGCCTAACCCCCACACCTATCCCAGCCCATGGTAACTGACCATTTGGCACTGACCAACGGATCCATTTCCTAGGGATCCATTTCTTAGGATGCCATTTTTGTTGTTATACTTAGCACTTGTAACTGGTCATAATTCAACCATTTATTCTATAGTTTTTACCTTAAATGTTTTGGGTAATAGAAATAAAACCTTTCTATTTTCTCATCTCTGTATACTCCAGACACACATGCCAGATAAGGTCATATAGCAAAATCCTTTTATGTAGATCAATGCTAATCTGCTTGCTTTTAGTGGCCAATTTTGGAATCACTTGCTCTTTGAAGTATGTTGTGCCGAGAGCCTACCATTTCTTCATGGTTTGGCCTAGTTTGGATGTCTTGAAAGTATTGATTGAAGGAAACTGCGTTTAAGATTTCGTCGATCAATTTTAAACTGCCAAAGGAATCGTTTTATTTAAGTAATCTAATTTTACCATGAAAATAATTATATTAAAATAATGTACTACCTATAACAATTATTTCCAATATTTGAAATTAAGAAATCATTGTAGATATGCAGAACAGTGATGTGTGCCCACAATGGGAGTAATTTGGTTTAAATAATGTAATTTCACCATGTAGTTCTTCTATAACATCACTGCCCATTCCATAGAGCGATTCTAAACATAACATCAATTCGTATATTAAATCGCTACGTCAAGCCAAATGGGACAGCCAAGTCCATAATAAATTGCATCATTTTAGCCCATTATTGGTTTCACTCCCTTGTCGGGTGTATATTGTCGTCAGGACGAAACTGTCCTTCGACGATGCCACATAGACCATACATTTGATAATCATTCATATATTTTTAAAGGCGAGCTATGACGAGGACCTCACGGCCAGGCATATCTTGCTTGTCTGTGTGGACTTTGCAACTCAGCGGGCCGAGGTTTATTCTTCGCCTAATCTCAAATATGTATTTTCCCAGGTTCCCGGACACCTTATTTTACCCTTATTAAAGGAAATTCGACTTTCCGAAAAGTTTGAAATCATATATTTTCATGTCATTATCATCTATTTGTCAATGTTCTACATCACCATTTATATCTTGTTTTAAACTTTTTGGGATGGTTTTTCATGCTTATTTTATTTTCTTGCATCCGTAATTAGTAATTATTATATCAAATATATATATATATATATATATATATATATATACAAACACACATAGTGATATATATATATATATATATATATATATATACAAACACACATAGTGAATACTCAAAGTTTTTCTCATTCGACAATTGTTTTTGTTTGTTTTGTTTTTTTGTTTGTAAATGTAAGCGAGAAGCTGAGGACAGCGAACTTTATAGCAAAAATATATACATATTTGAAGTAGAAGTCAAACAATGCTAACTTTACCCAACTACACATGTTAACAATTCAGTTGTTTGCTTATCCAGACCAAGGCACTTCCTTCTTCCGATTAGCGAATGGGAAACTAAAGTGTTTGTCAAACAGCATGCGAAAACTACAAGGATGGGCATTGATTCTATGTGCTCGGTCATTATTCTTGTTCTGTTGGAAGAAAGGACTGGGATGCTCAAGTCTCCAATCCATGTATATGGATATAAATCGCCCATACACATCTTGTGGAACTCCAGCAAACGACGAACGATGCTTGTAAACCAGACAATCTATAATGAGTGTATGTATAACACGTACTTCAGTCTGAGATTGATTTTATTGTGTATTTGTCTAACACCCGCAAAGAGTCTCTTAGAGAAACTATGGATGTTGCGGACTTGCTGCTGCCCTAATCTGACAAGCCGTGATATAAGTGAAAGAATCTTTGAAAACAGATCTAAACATCAATTTAAACAGAAGACGACACCTACTTTAATAATGAGAAAACAATGTTTTGTACATTATCTACATTCCAACAGATATTTATTCTTCATACCCTACTATAGTTTTCATATTTTATCGAATTATTAGTCCTAACAGATGTATTCATACTAAATTATATTTGGAAATTTCTAACCAGCAAATAGTATAGGTAAGTAACGTGGATGAGTATTCCCTAATTAATTTTGATCAATTCTACTTTCCTTTTCGTCTTATTGTATATATATATATTGTGTCAATTGCATTTTCGAAAGCTTGCTCATAGCAGTCAATGGAGAAAAGGGCATTTACTTAATCTCAACTCCCTGTGAAATATGCAACCCAAGTTGCCATTTAAGGCGCTATAATTTACAATTCCACCTCATCCTTACAGGTGCCCATTCACAGCTGGGTGGATTGGAGCAATGTTGATCTTTGCTCGTGCAATACGCGAGGGCATGAGCTAGGCTTGAACCCGGGATATCCGAGTTACTCTCTACGTCTTGATTTGATCACTACGATCATGTGGGCATCAAGGGGAATACTTTTGCAGATGCTGCACCAAAGGCTGCACATACTTTTACTGATTCAGCAATATCAATTCCATATAGCGATACTAAACATGCTGTTAGCTCTTGTATTAAATCGCTACGCCAAGCAAAATGGAATAATGAAACCAATAACAAACTTTCAACCCTTGATTGGTTTAACCCCTTTATCTGGCGTCAGGACGAGACAGTCCTCCGGCGGTGTCGTATTGGTAATATGTTTTATACACATTCATACATTTTAACAGGCGAGGATAGGCCTCGTTGTGTTCGTTATGACGAGGACATTACTGTCAAGCATATATTGCTTGATTGTGTGGACTTTTCCGATCAGCGCCCTTGGTTTTATTCATCGCCAAACCAAAAGCATTTATTTACTCAGGTCCCTGGTTATCACATTTTATCATTTTTAAAGGCAATTGGTCTTTATGGAAAGTTTTAAAATCAACTGCATCAAGCTATTAAATCATATACATACAACTATTCAACTAGCTATTACATCATGTACATTTTTTTACTAAGTCTATTTGTAATCGTCGCAAATGGGTGAAAGATTTCCGCAGCGACGTTAAACTCCATAATCATTCACTTGATCACTGCGGGAAAGAAATATTAGAGAATGTTAAAATGTTGTGTGTTTTTTTGTCACAAACGATAGTAGAGGTCTTGTGACACTTTTATTTTATAGTAGGTTTATCCATTTACGAATTGCCCAGTTTTTCCATCGATCAAACGTTGCGTGTTGGATTAAGGAAATAAAATTACCATATGCTCATGTTCTACATAAACGTTATATATTTTAGTAAAGGTCATTGTTTTATAAATACCGAAAAGAAGAGCCTATTTAACACCCTAAAGCAATATGGTAAATGGGGCTTCATTTGAAGCGGATATCACGATTTAAGAAGAAATATAAAGAACACGTAATTAAATGGAAATTCTAATCTGCTTTTCTATTTTTTATTAGAAAATTGTCATAATTGTAGCGTCATAGTTTTGGTGCGTGTGTGTGTATGTGAGAGAGTTTTTGTTTGTTTTGCGTTTGCTCTCAAAGTTCATCTCACCAGACATAACAACATTATTCACATGGCTACGACGATAATATAGGTTATTAGCAAGATATATTAATAGAAATGGAAAATATGCCTAGTAGAGTGATGGAAGTCTGGCGTTGAAAGCTTTTGTTTTGCTTGGCACTGCTTTTGTATTTAACGTAAAGTTTGTACCAGTAGTCCTGCCGTAAATTAGGACGTATTTCAATGTGACATACAGACGTGAGAATTAGACTTGGTAACACTTCTCTTGAAATCTTTAAAAAATCATTTCTGAGGACCACAGATATGATGAAATGTCATTCAAGATGCAGGGAAATGCCATATTTAAAGTATTTGTTTTAAAACATTTCCTTGGGGAGGGGAAACGGGTCCATAAGACCCCCCTAGAGGGGTAGTGTTCTATGTACACTGTTCGTGCCCTTATAGTTCTCTCCAAAACGGTTTCTTCCTGTTCACGTGGCTGTGCGCAGTCCCTACGCCGTTGCAGAAGCTACACACCAGACGGTGGGACAGCGACAATTCATTCTGGGCGGCTATCAGGAAACACTGGGTAACTGCTTCAAATTTTGGGGTATGAATGAAGGAATTATTGTTTTACGTCGCAGCGGGAATAGTTCACCCACTTTTGGGGTCATACTAAAGTAAGTTGACATAAACAAGTACAGTAGATAATTTTATAAATTAGATGAATTTCAGTTTGAATTCGTGTTTGCTGCATTTATACATGTTCAACGACTTGTTCAGTAAGTTAATGACAACCTGCTAACTACTATATAATTGTAAAACGTACTCTTCCAGATCCCCTATCAGGCAACTTAGAACTTGTGCAGTTGTTTGTAGATCATAATGTATGATTTTATTCAATAGATAACTTATGGGGCCGAAGGACAGTCTAATCTCACAGCGAGAGTACCAACTATATTTGTTAAAGTCCAAAATGCGCGACTTCTCGCCCAAGAAAAAATATTTTGCGCGAGGGCCTTAGAATTCGCGTCCTGGATTGAACACTGCTATGTAGGTTATCTAATGCGGCATCTTATTGCCTTAAATGCATAGCGTTAATTAAACAGTACTTAAAGGAATTGTGCTTTCAAGATTCTTTCACTTAAATCACGACTTGTCAATTTAGGGCAGGAGGAAACCCGCAACATCCGTAGCGCTGAATGTTGCAGTAAACCTGCGAGCACAGGCTGGTATTGACAAGACCGAGGATGATAACTGCATTGCCACTCTACAAAGTGCATCCTATCAATATCGTGTCAGAAAGGTAACTTTTGCAAGCATTGATGCCGGGGGCCCCCGGGGCGGGATTTGAACCTGGAACTCTAGCTCCAAAGTCCAACTGTTCTACCACTGCGCTACCAACCGCCCCTACTGTAATAGTGGAAAGTATTCTATATGATTGTATTACCATTACAATACTTTCAAGTTAATATTGACATTTTTTTTATGTAAACGAAGCGATTCAAAGGCGGGCTTCCATATAAACTGGTACTGTAGCTATGATTTTTTATATCTTAATCTGATGGCTAATAGTAATATGAATAATAATTATGTCTGGTGGAAAACATGTCATTAGCTCAATCCCAATATGGTACCTCTGATCAATATTCTACTTGATCGTCACCTTGGATATTTATTGTCAGTTATTATTTTAAAATAAGAAAATCTTTAGTTGGTCGAGTTCATCTTTTAAATAGATCTGTGACCTACTCACAATCCAGTCATACCTCACAATGAAAACAAACCTGCCAGTGCACAAAAAAACGTGGACATTTACAGCCCATCAGTGTCGTCAAGTGTGTTCACAACTTCACAAGGATGTGCAGCCGAATATTAATGTGCGCATAACATTCATTTTATGTGCTATGACACAGGATTGCACATTCAGTAAGCCCATGCTGAAAGTGAACTATTTATAGAACTTAATATATTTATGTAATAAACACGATAAACACAGATAAAAAAATATGTTTTCTTAATTATGATGCTTCATTTGTTGAATGTGAAAAATCAAATTATTGGATATTTAATAGGGCTGGATCAATATACCGGCATACCGGTTCATACCGGTATTTTCTGCCGATACAATATACCGTTAAGTACCATACACATATCGGTACAACAATTATGCTTTTTTTAAACTTACATTTCATATGTACTTAATATGGATACTGTTTACATGTAATATTATAATACTTCCGAAACGTAACTAGTAAGTCCGCAATTATTGAGCACTATTAAAAAAACAACCTTAGAAATGTATTTGTTACCGATTGAACAAAGGATATTATTCAATATACGTGGTGGATATCTGTGTAATAACGATTCAATAATCAACAGTGTTGATTACGTCTTTTTGTGTTTCTCGTGCTTAGGTGAAATGTACATGTCTTTGACTGCTAGTTTTCCCTGACTGGCCATAGTCCAAATGCACCAAACTTTTGAAATTTCTTACTCACTTTGAATTATTTGCAATGATGTACATTTATATGCTTTAAATGAAACCAACAACTTCCATGATAACTTGTCTGCTCCCCTGTTGTATTGGAAAACCTGCCAGCTGGAATTCCCTTTCTTGGCACAACTGGCAGATGGATACCTAGGTGCCCAAGCAACACCAGTGCCATTTGAATGCGTATTCAGTACCACTGGTGACATTGTCACTGCCATTAGGGCTTGTTTGACAAGTCACCAAGATGATGCCCATTTCTTTTGAAAAAGAATATGTCATCCTAAACATTGAATGTAAATGTTGTGGATTTAATTAAAGACTGTCTAAGATATTTAACCTTCTACATGCTGGAGGCAACCGGAAATGCCCCGAAGAGCTGTGTCTGTGCCTTATCCAGCAGGGAGAGGGTTAATGGTGGAGCCGATAATTTAAAATTATTTTCAGTGGTTCACTTTGCATGATATTACAGTGTTGGTTGTGCTTCTGTATATCGTGTCTTTGTATGTTGTTAAAAATGATGAAATACAGTATTCAGCAAGTGCTCACATGCCTTCAGTGTCATTTGTTCAGTGTATGCACTAATTGAATGAAGTCAAATACTAATTTCATAAATGTGTTTGTGTATCGCAAAGTGTATCGTGTATCGGTGAGCAGTATCACAATATGGATTGAATTTGTTCCACCAATAACCAGCCCTAATATTTAATATAATCAAAATTTAATGTATACTTCTATTTTTTTATTTATTTCTATTTTGTTCTCCTTTCTTTCTTTCTTTCTTTATTTTGGTATTATTTTATTTGGGGAGGGGGTACTTCTGTTCTAATATTCTTCAGTTCTATAATTAATTTGTTATCTGCACATTTCATACTCTTAATACAATTTTCTAGTGAAAATATTAACTTACTTACTAAAAATTTAATGCACAAATTGTACACATCGCCAAATTTCTACTCTACCATTTACATATTTATTTCAATAAACACTTTAAAACTAATAAAATATCTTAATTGTACATTGTATGCATACCTTTAACACAACTAAATCAGCTGTTAATATAATGAGTCTATCCTATCCTTCATATAACCATGCCATGTGATAACAATACTCCTATATGGCCTCAGACTACAATTATTCATTTCCTGGTTGAGCAACTTGTGGAAGTGACGTCAGAGAATATAGTCATCT